>CAICTM010001252.1:0-33015 GCA_903772945.1 Seminavis robusta | reverse complement strand
AAGTCCAAACCTCTGCTTCCCACTTGGAAGTCTCTATCTCTCGCTCCACTTGAGAGAGCCCCTTCTTCTTGAGAGGTCTTCTGTTGCTATGCCGCTTGGAGGTCTTCTCTTCTTCTCTTGTTCCTCTGCCGATTAGAGGTCTTCTCTTCTTCTCTTGTTCCTCTGCCGATTAGAGGTCTTCTCTTCTTCTCTTGTTCCTCTGCCGATTACACTGGCAATGAGGATCTCTTCTTCTTCTCTCTTTTGATCACGATAAGCGAACGACAATGGGATATGACCGTCGCTTCGTGACCGTCGTAGCGTCGTCTTCTTCTGTTCGAACAGTAGCTTCGAATCGGCGACAATGGCGCTGCTTCGAATGAACGAACGAATGAACCGTTTGTCTTCTTTCTTCTCGACAAGCGAACGACAGTAGCGTCGCGTCGTCTTCTTCTCGTCGTCGTTCGAACGGGAACGTATCTTCTTCGACAATGGCGTTCGAGCGAACGAACGGTAGCTCTTCGAACGGTAGCTCTTCTTCTTGTCTTCTTCTTGTCGCTCGCAACGATCGCAACGTTCGAACGGTACGTCGCGTCGTTGAGCTGATAAGCTACCACGCCTGATAAGCCGAAAAAGGCTGATGGTGTTGATAAAGAGGTTGCTATAGTGTTGTGTGTGTTGCTACTTGGTTGTTGTGGTTGATTTTAGTAATCTGGTAACTGGATAGTCATAAATCGCTACCACAGGTCATTTTCGTGTTGAGGGAACTATGGATTTTAAAGATGCTCTCTTGCTAAATATAATAATATTTTAAATACAGCTTTAGTACCGGTACATGAATGTTGTATGACTGTACGAGTACCGTAGAACTCGTTAGTTACATACGGTAGGTAGAGTCGAGTCTACCATGGCCAGAGGCAAAGATCCATGTAGCTTTGACAACCACCCAAGTTCCGTGGTCTTACTAGCTAGATAGCTAGCTACTCGAGTACATGTAGTATTTCTTCTTCTCTCTGAGTCTTCTTTTGTCTACTAGCTAGCTAGATAGTAGGATGGATTCTGGACAAACGGCATGCTGCTGCTTCTCGATGAACCGAAAAGAGGCCATCGTTTTGACATCACCAGAGCTACATGATACACTCGCTCATACCTGTTCTTGCAACGACAGTCCCAGGAAAACCCCGGCCGAGAATACGGTAGCTAACCCCGGCAGCGTAAAATCACTACTAAAGACGAAGAAGGGTGTGCCGAAACTCCAAGAGTGAGAGAGCACCAGCGGTGCACAGTCCGAGCAAGACGAGGGCGAGCGTTGTTGGGCTATCCTTGCCAGCCAAGGTTGCTTTTTGGTTGCTGCTCTGCATCTGGACCCTGGAGCAGCCAGGAACGACATGACTCTGGAGGGAAACATGCAATACTATCAAGAAACATTTGGTTGGGACCACTCTGGCATACAGCATACCCAACAAACTGAAGCCAAAGCTAGCTGGAGTATCTCCAGGGCACATTCTAGTATCATGCCCCAGGTCCTGCATTTGTACCGTGCGTGGCACTGAGTCAGTGTTCCTCGTATGGTCCATTGCTGGTTTCATTAATTTATAGCTAGCTAGCTAGCTAGCTAGCGAATGAATCCACTGCAGTAATCCTCTCCTGCCAAAAATATGAAGGGAAGGAAATTTTAAGAGGACGAAGTTCCCGCAAGAATCGAATGCTAACCCGGCGCTGCTGGCTTGCAACCAAAGAAAAGCAGAAGATCCGAAGATCCAAAGAACAGGGGTTCAGATTCAAAACATACATATCCTTTGCTATCTCGCTATCTACGGTAGTACATGTATCTAGTTAGCTGATGCCATTGATCGCAGCATCTATGCTTGCTGTGTGTGTGAGTATGTTCTTGTGATGATTGGTGTGACGAGTCTGAGTCTGAATCGACTTAGAATTCGCTGCCTTGTGCTGGTGGGGTCTGCGTCTGCGTTGATACTTTATCGTGCCACTCATTTCTCTGTGATACCACAAGCGGTACCAGCAGTACCTGTACCAGTAAAACACGGATCTGCCTCTGGCTCGTCCACTCAAGAGAGTACCGGTATCAATGAAGATAAGGATCAGTGGAAACGTCATTTTGGCCTGACTTCTCTGCAGAGCGATGTGGGGTCTCTACGCCATTGCAATGCGACCAGGCTGGTCCAATCGCCTCTGTTTTCTACCTACTATCCCACATTTCGAGACAAGCTGCTGGCGCATGTGACCCATGACAGTACAAAGTGCTGCGATGGCGTCCATCGTACGGCGCAAAAATTGAATGTCCCACTGGAAGATCTCGTGGAAGAATTGACCATTCAGATTATTGAACTCTTGGCGAGAAGTGTGAAGGGGGCGTGTGACTTTGCCATATATCAGCATCCAAGCATAGCAAGGACAATGACATCAGACAACCTTGCAAGTATCATTGCGAAAGCACCAAACAAAGAGACGGAAGGCGCGGCCACCTTGGTCTTTGTCATTTCTGCCTTTGAAGATTTCCCACAGCTCCAAGCACTGATACATGCCATACACTTGCCACACCATTGGCTCATTGTCCATCTAGAACGACAAACCGGCCCTTCATACGTGGCTCAGGTCCAGAGTCTCACCAAGATATACTCCAATTTGGTGGTACTGCAATTTGGAACCGTCATTTATCCCGGTGACAGTCTTTCCCAAATCAACTTTGCCATTATGCAGTTGCTGGAAGAGGCAGCACACGTGCACGATGATTTTCACTACGATTACCTATTGGCACTCAGTGCCGCATCGTATCCACTCTACTCGGCCGAGGGACTGGCACGCTACCTGTACAAGGCTCCAAAACGAGTCCGACTGGGACTGCTGCAGGGAGGAGATCCCCGACTCTGCCGTCGACGAGCGGCATCGGTGGGACTCTATTATACGCGAGGAGGACAACAGAAACGACGAGTGGCGGATATTTACGATATTCACAATGTCCTATCCGAAATAATGGAAGACCACCACAGCAACAACCAGACGACAATGCCACTAACCGCGGCACTGTTTGCTCCCAAGGGACTCAAGCAAACCTGCCGAAGAAAGACCACTTCGGGAAACACGGCTGCCTATGACCGCAATGCCATTCAAAAGATCACGCGCTCGGCAACCGTCAAGGACTATATGGCGCGTTTCAAACTGGCCGGGCAGTGTTGTGTGGAAGAATCGAGTTGGGGGGCTGCTCTACATGTCATTGGAAGAAGTCAGGGAGAAGTGCCACTGCCTGGAATCATGTGGCAAGCATGGCCCTGTGGCATGGGAATGGGGAATAGCTACCTGGTCGATCCAGCAGCCTCGTCATCAGCTCCAACACACTGTCTGCGAATGGATGACAAGTCTGTATTCCCGGAGGGACCCGTCGAATTGAGGACACCCAACGAAATTGAAAAGGCACTCATCCATGGCAAGCAGCAAGGCCATCTCTTCGCCCGGAAATTCCATTCCACAGACCAGTACTGGATGAAATGGATTCAAACCAATTTGCACAATCAGCACGAACCAGCCACTCCGACTTGACAATAATGCAGGGTTGAGAAGTATGCAAGCAACGAACTGAAGCAATGAATTGACCCAAGATGCCTGTCATCATTCATCCTGATTGACAGAGCGACACGCTGGTAATTGTCGGTACGAGCTAGCTAGTATGAGCCCAAACGCCTGCTACACAACATGATTCATTCGATATCATTCAACAAAAGATATCAAAGTCGTTCTCAGCCACCTGAGAAGATGGCTGGCTTCGCACGCAAGCAAAACAGATGAGGTCGACTTTGAAAAACAAAGGACATCGGAAGGAGAGGCAACACGATAGAGGAAGAAACTATTGTGAAGGGTGCTCTGCAGCGTGAATGAACATCAGTAGCAATGAGGTCGGGTCCGCTAAATCGCTCCTTCGCATAGTGGTGACATGTGTTGTACTGGCTGGCGCCCGTAGCGTTCCCATCTTTGAGCCTGAGAGAGGAGAAGAAGTCATCTAGCTAGGTATTAATTAATAGCCTGCTCACCTCTCTAGCTAGTCCAGCCATGATGCATCTACCAAGGATTTGCGTTGATCTTGATGAAACCAACGCCCGCGTCAGAGGTGAAGTACCATAGATACTAGTAGTCCGAAGAACTTCATCCTCGCGCCTCCTCTTCCCTTCAAGTAACCCGCCCGTGGGAGCGATATTGAAGACGAGTGCTCTCTCCTGGTAGCCAGAAGACATGCTACATGTAGTGCGGCAGAAGCCAAGCAAGACAGGAAGCTTCTACAGTATACTAGTACTCTGTAGTATCCACGTTGGGGTTGAAGCAAACATGGGTTCCAATGAGGACGAGACAGCCAGCTTGCACTTCGCTTGAACTTGCAATGCCGCCGCAGCATGTTGCCACCTCAACACCTCAACAGCAATTCGGGCTGACTGAACAGCCCATGGTCGAGCTTCTTTTTCAAGTTTACTCAAGTTTACAGTCTGTAATAATCCTCGCGTGCTTCGTTTTATGGGTTTGGTGGTTTGGTAGGTGTTTGGTTGGCTCCGTCATCCACAAAAAAGAAGGCATGATACTCAGCAACGGTTCCAGCTTGCTTCCAGCTTGTGATTGCAGTTGAACCTGCAACACTACTAGCTAGGACTAGCTGGTAGCAAGTACTTACTTTTCCAGCAAATTGTGACGTGTGGTTTCACGGGCGAATTCCAATGCCGTTACCTCGGGAGCTTGGGCCTGAAGCTGCCGATTCGGGTCTGCACAATATGTCTTCCAGAGATCTTCCAGCTTGTCACCCCACACTCGACGCAGAGCAGGTTCTTTTCTTTAGAATAGCCAGCGTCTAGCCAGCTAATGGCCATCAAGATCCAATGGCCCTTTCTATTTAGAGCACCATTGCAGTAGAGTATGACAAGCTTGTCATCATTGAGCTATCATAAGGCCTGTGTGGGCCTGCATTATTTCGAAAGTGGTTGTTGGTTGTTGAGTGTCGTCGACATCGCCGATGCTCTCAGCTGTTGTGCTTAAGAAGCCAGTCCACCCAGAAGTGAACTGTCTAACTCATTGAACAGAAACGAAAAAGCTATCTGTAACTTCATACTTCAACCGAAGGTTCCAGCTGCTGGGCTAAAGTGCTGGTTGTGTGATGATGCAACAGTCGGTGGATTGAAGTTGAGGCTAAGTTTGTCGCAGAGGTATTGGTACCCCGAAACTCCAACGCTACAAGCCAATGTAGCAGTCAAGACTGAGTGGTGCAAAGCCCAGTCAGTGCTCACAAATTGACTCAAACGGAGAGCCACTACAGTTTACGTGGCAACCGCGCCACCCTCGACGTACTATAGTGGCAAAGTACCAGGTACGGTAAGAGACAGAGAGAGAGAAACAAAGAAGAGGGGCAACAAGTGGTTTCGCCATTGGATGGATGGTTTTTTACCTCCCCACCATCAACTGTCCCTCAGAACCACTTGTTTACAACATAGCTTCAACCGAAACAAGGAGCAGTCCAAGTGGATCTCTTAATTGCTCACTATTGCATTCCGTCATTGGGTTGAAGGGCAATCGAGTTTTCAAGAAGAAAGAAGAAAGAAGAAAGCTAGCTAGATGAAGCGAGGAGAAGGGAGTCCATCATCCAAAGGAAGCGACGAAGTGGGAGAGACCGCTCAAGGTAAGTCATGAGCAGTCAGCTCCTAGCTATAGCGCTATAGCTATACCGGTAGTCACGGTAGCCTTGGCTTGGTGGGGATTGCTGGTCTTAAGCTGTGGCTCACTCCTGATTCCCCCGCATGATCGTGCCTAATAGCTCCGCGCCCATCACTGAAGAGGCAAAAACAAGGCGACAGTGACTCAGAAGCTCCCCCAGCTCAGGCTCCTCAGGCTCAGGCTCAGGCCCAGGCACCATCTTCTCCTGATGCCCTCAAGATGCCACCCGCTGGTCCAGTAGGGGCTGAAAGCAGTGCCACTGCCGACGGCGGCCTTACTAGGGCAGGGGCGCCAAGTCTGCCGTCTGCTTCCTCACCACCAGTGGCCGCTGCGGCTTCCGCCAGGAAGCCGGCTGCTTCTGCCACTGCTAGTACACACGTACCCGCAGCCATTACAGCAGCGGCCATGATGCCACAGGATTCCATACCAAGCAAGGGAGGGCCCCGAATACGACTTCCTGACAAACTCATTGAATACCTGAACAATGAGGTTGAACAGGACGTACTCTGGTGGCAACCGGGCGGGGACGGCTTTGCCTTTGACTCTACCACCATGCAATCCAATTTCCTCGACAAACACTTTGAAGGAACCAAGCTCAAGTCCTTCATCCGAAGTCTCAATCGATGGGGATTTAGGAGGATCTTCTATGCCACGCTTCCCAAGACTGTTTACTCTTTTCATCATCCTCTCTTCAAAAAGGACTCTCCCGAGCTCACCAGACAGATGAAGATGCTTTCCTATAGCGGCCAGCAAGCCATGGAGATGGAAGAGTTCAACCGACAGCAACGGGAAGGGGCCTTCTCACTGCCCGGATCGCCTCAGCCAGCTCCTCCTGCCGCTGCCGTACCTGCACCTCCGTCCATACCAGTACCACAAGTGCAGCCACCACCAGCCGCCGCCTTGGCTCAGGCAGCCGTCCAGCAAGGAGTCGCTCAGAGTCTGAGTCTGCTCACGAATCCACTCTTTGCCGATCAAGTTCTTCGTACTATGCAAGGCCAGCAGCTCTTGCAGCAACAGCAGCAAATCCAACAGCAACTAAATCTTGCCCAATTGCAGCAGCAGCAGCAGCAGCAGCAGCAACCACAGCAAAACATGGCCCAAAACTTGCTTCTGCAATCTGTCATCAATATGGTCCAACCAGCACAGCAGCAGCAAGCTCAAGCGCCCCAGCAGCAGCAACAGCAGCAACAGGTCATGCTACAGCCGGCCCAACAACTTGCCCTCGCCATGCATCCTCAGTTGCAACAATCGCAACAGCTTACCATTCCCGTGCTACCGACCAACAACACCACGCCCGCCAACAACGCCCAAATGTTCTTGCCCTTTCATCAAGCGCAACAAAATGCTGCTCTAATTCAGTATCTCAACTCCCAGCAGCGCATGGACAGCACGAATAACAACGGACAACTTGTAGGCGGGATTGCGCAACAGTCCGCGATCTCTGGCACCAACATTAATAACACTTCCACAACAGCAACAGAGAGCAGGGAAGAAGAAAAGGAACGAAGCTTGAGCAACCTCCAAGAAAACTCTTCCGACAGCACTAACGAAGAAAATGTATACAATCAACCCGAAGGAAAATCCAGCTAGTCACAGGCAGCAATGTACATATATCACTGCCAATACTTGCCTGTGCCACACCATGGAAACTCCGTGATGTACAAACAAACATGTACAAACGTGCTTTTTCGCACCGTCTTACTGCTATTGTAAATATCTAATCCCAGGTCAAGACAATGATCATAATATCTATACCACTGGTAGACTGTAGCCGTACGTCGTCTCGAGAACTTGCAATGTGATGACTGCATTGGCGGTTGCTGGGATGCCAACATGCATGCCAAGTCAATCTCAAACCTGCCGCAGAGATGGCGGCGGTATGTATCTATATATACATACCGCACGGGAGCGGAAACGGACAGTCACAAAGCAAATCAACTGGAAGCGATGAAGTAGTATAGAGGAAGGAGCAAGCATAGCACAAGACATCTACGCAACCATGGAGCCAAAAAAGATTTTCATTATTTGAAAATGTCCAGTCAAAGGACTGAAGAAAGCTTCTATCAAATCAATTTCACCGTGGACTCTGTCTTTCTTGCTCTCCCTGCAAACAAGAAAACATGCCTGCCTTCCTTCCATGTATGGGCCTCCTCCTTCGATCAAAATAAGTTTCTCATTGGGCTGGTGGATAACATGCCAGATTCAACATCGGTACCGTGAATACATGTTCGGCCTGTCCGATTCTATGAATCGTCCCCACCTTGGACTTGTAAGCTATGAGAACCTTTTCTCTTTTCCAAGTATTTCTCCCACTTTGGATTGGTTGGTATAAACTGCAAGGATTGATATGGGTACTGTAAACCCACGTTTTGCAAGGTCAAATTCAAGGACTTGGTTCCATCTGGGAATCAACCGCTGATCAAGGCTAACACTCAGTAAAGTTGGATTTCGGCTCATAAAATCAAGTGCCTGGGGCCTTGATCCAACACAGGTTGCATAAAACTGTATCTTATCATCCATGCTGGCTTGGTTGTAGCCCAGAATTGCTGGGTGCTTACACACCATACTCAAGAGATCAGTCTCATTGCGTTGAAATGAGACTTGGAGATAGTCCAGCTGTGGCCCAATTTTTTCTGATATGCTGGATGACAAAATTCGAGGTTGATGCATAATCATCTTTTTGGCTGCTGCTTGGCCAAATCGATCAATCAACCATTTCAGTGAAGGTTCCAAGTTATTCTCAATGCTACAGCGAAGCAATGAGGGTAGTTTTCGGATCGCTTTGGCCGCTTCCCTTTTTGTGAGGCCAAAGGAAGATGGTTGGAACCACATAATCTTCTCCTCCAATAGGTCCTTGGTGAAGGTCAAGATTCCTGGAGCTTTCCCAACAAACTTCTGTTTTGCTTCGGTGGAATTGAGTTCCAACTGGTCCTGGAGGAATTCCAATCTGTCAACCATGTCATTCAGGTTAGCATTAAGAAGTACTGGATTCTTCTGGATGAGTTTGGAGATATCATCATTGGTAACATTTAATTTCTTGTGGAGCCATTTTCGCTTTGGCTTGTATCTGCCGGTGGCACCGACGATGCCGCAGTTGATCTGTGTAGAGGAAGAGAGTATTGCTAATATTGATAGTACTTGGGCTCTTTAACTGTCTAGCTGCTAGTTGGTACTTCGTAGGCGTTCGGTAGCGCCATGGTGAGTCCATGGTTCTGGTGTTGTGGAGCTTCCATTTCATAAGCTGGCAGGCTGTCCCCAGGAACGTGCCTTTGAGCGTGGAGACGACGAGACGACCTCTAATAGCTATCGATAAGGCTCTCAACGCAATATGGCTTCGAGCACGATCGCCTCGCTGATAATTCTCAGGGCAGGTCTCATCACACGACCCACATCAACATGGCGACTGGAGAGAGTACTGGTACCTCGGAGATGAAAAGCCTTGTTAGCAAAGGCGAGCAGGGTGTGGGACTCACATGAAATACACGCTGCGTGTACTCGATGTGAGTACGGGTACTGAGTACTGAGTATACTCAGTACCCATACTCACACGACCTCAGAAAATGTGAGTATTACTCAGTACCCGTACTCACATGACTCCGGATTTTGAGTACTTTTTGAGTCTTCGGTGAGTACTTCGAAGTGAGTACCAGTGAGTACTCGGTGAGTATTTGTGAGTACCAAGTGAGTATTTCGCCAACTCGCAGCCCCATAAATTTCCCATTTTCTCACTTTGGGCTTGATTTGCAGTTGATTGAAGCCACTGTTGTACATGGTTTGATGGAAAACTCAGCAATGGACAGAAGGTTGACATGACATTCCAAATGCGCCTTCTTTGCTACAAGAACAGTGCATTCATCCAGAACTACAAGCAATGCATCAATGATGCAAGAAAGGAATGGGCTAAGAATAGGACCAAGGATCTCCTCAAGCTAACTGCCAGCAGATGTGAAGAGGAGGATTATGACAGTGATATTGATGCCATGGTGGACCTTTACAACAAGATTGATGAGCCCCCAGCCCAGAACTAGAAAACCTAGATAATTTCCCTAAGTAATTGATTTATAAGTACTCAGTGAGTACTCTATAGTACCCACAAAGTACCTGTACTCACATGATACCCGTACTCACTTGACCCTGGGAATTGTGAGTATTACCCAGTACCCATACTCACTTGACTTTGGAATTGTGAGTACTACTCAGTACCCATACTCACATGCTAAAACAGTGTGAGTACCACGCCCTGAAGGCGAGTACCCCGGAGATGAAAAGCCTTGTTAGCAAAGGCTCACGAAATAGGCATGAGAGCGGAGAAACTTAGTTGCACTCCAATCTATCTCCAAGCCATACAGTACCTGGTACTATACTGTACGGTGGCTGGTAGCTACAACTAACTAACTACCGGTACACCCACCCCGTTGCCATCGCAGGATAGGAGGGAGAGACAGTGAGAGAGAGAGAGAGAGTATGATACCGGTAGATAGAGAGGGGATCATCTAGCTACATAGCTACATAACTAGTGGATAAGATAGCTTCATGTATCACAATATTTTTTTTAATAACCACCAGGTAGCGTACTATTATGTAAGATATGTCGGTATCACTCCCTTATTGTGGTGGGATATTTATTTTCATGGCAGTCCATCTGGAAGAAAATAAATACTACTATTAATACGGCTACTAAAATAATTGTCCCTGTGACACAGAAATTTTACCACCATAGCACAGAAATTGGTCTCACGTAGACCTCTGTAGAAAACCTAAGGCGATGAATTCAATTTCTGTGTCATGAAAATCGTGAGCTCGTGATTCAGATTGGGTCGTTCACACTTCCCTGATTTACTTAGAGGGCCTGCCCCGATTTTTGTGACACGAAAACTGATTCCCCATATCACGAAATGGGTGCTCATTCCTGGGGACAATTGTTTTAGTAGAGTGATCTGGGTATTAAGACCGACCGTTCCGCGGAATATTCTCTTCAGAGCTGGATATCGAATATTACACTTCTAAGTAGCTGAATCGAAAGAGCACATGTTGTTGAGTAAGCCATTAAATTCGCAGCATCACAGTGTACTTATTGGTGGAGTTATGAGCAGTTGAAATTATCCTCACTTTTGACACGAATTCTTTTCATCTGCATATTAAGACTCCACGGTACTGATCTACGTAGGATCCTACGTGGAGGATCCTGTAAGATCCTACGTGGCCCCTTAGGAAGCACCTCTAAGGCTCTGGTACTGAGTCTACGTAGGATCCTACGTACATACCTCTATTTATTACAATAGTCTTAATCTACTGTGGGTCTTAATGGGCAGATCACTCTAGCCGTAGTAAATAGCTGCCATCTTGAGTGCATTGCGACTGCTTTTACGACCTCTTGTGATGATTGACGAGTACAGTACATGTAGTGAATTTGTGATCAGGAAGGCAGCCGATTTTAGAGATAGAGTTGGCTTGTGCCATTCGCTAAAAATAGGAACTCCAAAGTCGCGTGAAGTCGTTCGCTATTCGCGGTAAGTCGCGCTGCGCGAATCTGAAAGTCGTTCGCGATTCGCGGTAAGTCGCGCTGCGCGAATAGAAAATACTAGCATTTACACTAAGAAAGATGATGGAAGTCGCGCGAAGTCGCGGTGAAGTCGCGCTATTCGTTCTATTCGTGCAGCGCGAATCGCGGGAAACTCGCGCTAAGTCGCGCAGCACGAATAGGAACAACTTTCAGCGATCCGAGTTGGAGCTAGGGTTGAGGCCTAATCGGATGCCTTCCAGCACTGGACCGGGACCTGGACCGGTAGCGGAGGCACGGTGCGTGAAGGAACAGTAATCGTGTTTGGTTTTGGGATGACTGTGCGCGATGCATCAATGCGAACAGCTTGCGACTATGCACAGGGCATACGGTAGGCACAGTAGTAGCTTTACTAAGGCGAAAGTCAAAAGCGACCCGAGTGGCATTAGTCTAACATTATTAACATTGGCAATTATTGAACAATGAATAAAAAGTACAGTAGTGACCTCGGTCCTGCATGCAGTAGTGAGAATGAACTTGAATGATAGAAGACAGAAGCAGCATCTCATTTTGCTCGACCAGATTCTATCGCTTGGTATTGCCATTGGTAAAGCCTTGAGTGAAACATTTATTTTGACTTGGTAGCTTTAGGCCTCGTACAGCACATACAAGATAGAAGATAGAAGTCAGTGTTGTTGTTACTATCATAAAAGTAATAGCAGCCTACTATCGATACAATAGCAAGACAATAGCAAGACTGGGTACCGTAACCCAAGGCCAAAGTAAGAAAGCTCAGAGAGAAGATTACAAATAAAATTTGCATCCACCAGAACATCAAGATGAAGCGGAACAGCGGTCAGCACCGCGGCCTTACTACTACCAGTGCTATGAGTACAGCAGCAGCAGCAGCCATGAGTAGTACTAGTAGTACAACTTCTACTACACCCGCCATTGAGGTGACCAAACTAAGCAAGTACGAATTGTCTAGCAAGTACGCGACGAGCGAAGAAGACGCGAAACTGCGCAACGACTTTTCATTGCTGCGTCGCATGATACGAGGCGCACTACGGCATAGGACAGCACCGAATCCAGACGAAGAAGAACTGCCCAATACCATGGTGTTGGATTTGTGTCGCAAACACCCCGAATGGGCGTTGCTCCAGTACGAAACCGAACGAGAAGGAATCCAATTGTCACCCTTGAAATTTCTCATTCACAATCGAGCCAGATTTCCCGTACTCAAAGGATTTTGTGAAAGTTTTCCGCAGGCGGCGCAAGAGCATGATCTGTCGACTAGCAGTACTAGTGGAACTTCTACTAGTACCAGTATGAGACTGTTCCTGCTGGACGGCTATCCGCTACACTTGGCGTGTGTGACGCGACAAGAAGAAGGCGCTTTCATTGCGCTACTCGCCAAGCAGTACCCTCAAGCCGTGTCTGCCACGAACGATTCGGGAATGCTGCCACTGCATTTGCTACTGGAGTATCGAGGACTCTCTCCGTCGCTCGAAGGCGTTCAAGCGCTCGTGGAACTCTACCCACAAGCCATGCTGCAGAAACCGCCGCAGTCGTCCAATGCGCTCTTACCGCCCATCATTACCGTCCTTACGGCGCATCACTGTTCCAACGAAATCAGAGACTGCATTTGGAAACACGCACCCAAGCATTTGACCTGTTTGCAACTCGATGCCAACATTCTCACCGAAGTCACTCTTCCCATTGCCAAGGCTATTTGTCATGTACTGCCGCAGTTGACACACTTGCAGTGGACACCACAACGATGGGCACCCAATGCATTCATCTATTTTGCGCAGAAATTCAAACGCTTGAATGACACACTACAGTTGCAAAAACTCATTCTCAAACCACCGCCTCCTCCGGGACCACCTACGCCACCGCAACCGCAACGGCCCTTTCATTGGCCCACAACACAAAACCAAAACAACCGCACCACCAACATCAATACTACCACATCGGCCCTGACACCCACCCACACGCATCGCGCCTTTGTCAATCTATTACAGCATGTCGGAAATTTGGAGTATCTAGACATTCAAGGCGTCATTGTACCCCCGGCAGCTGCCACAGGAGGTTTTGGGTTTGGATTTGCCGCCGCTCGAAACAATAACCCAAACAACAACCCATTCTTACAGCAGCAACAGCCACGAGCCTTTGGATTTGGATTCCAAAACAGCAATCGAGCACAACAGCAACCACCCAACAATAATCAAAATCCAACGTGGCAATTGCTGGCCAATAATCAGCAAGGACGAAACAACAACAATGCTGCTGCTGCACCGGCCAACAACGCCAACAACGCCAACAACCGAAATAATAGTAGTACTACTCGAACAACAACAACACCCACCATTCCCGACATTTCCGAACCCATCGTACAATTGATCACACACGGACAAAAACTCAAATACTTGAAAGTATCCGGATACGCACTCCAATTTCAACCCATTCTCAAGGCACTCACCGCCAACTCGACGCTCGAACAATTGATTCTCAATGATACCATTGCCGATACACCACCACCACCACCGTCTACACAAATACTGCCAGCACAAGTCAATAAACCACTCACACTGGGATACGTACTCGAACATGCCAATGTCACGCTACAAAAAGCAGAAGTACGATTCGTCGTACCACGACAACCATCGCCCGAACGACAAGCTATTCTACTAGAGTACAACCAGGTCAAATTCTACACGTTACTCAATCAATATGGAAGGGCCGTCGCCAGAGATCAAACCACGTCGTTGCAAACGATACTGGGATTGCTGTTACGCGCTCAACGAGAGCTACTGCAGCAATCGTCGTCAGCGCAACAACAACAACCACAAATAGGCAACCATCAGAAACACTTGGTGACACTTGGGATACTCTTTGGACTGTTGCGAGAATCACCAGGGTCGTGGAGTCAACCGAATCATCAACGACGACAATCCATCAATATCAATAACAAGAACAGCTCGATGATGACGATGATGGAACAACAACAGCAAGACAACAACAATACTGCGGTAAGTCACAAACCGCTATTTGCCGTAACGGAACAAGAACACGCGAGTGTCGCGGGATTGCTCCGTCGACCATCTGTTGCTGATACGACATCCACGCTCTTGTTACAACTAAAGCAAAATCCACAGCAGCAGACGCAAGTACTACTGCAACAACAAGCCAACCGGAAACGAAAGGATCCACCGTTCGCCCTCTTCAACGGTGCTAATGCTGGGCGAGGTGGAAAGGAACTGCGACTCACGACCAACAAGGACGAAACCGATGACGATGACAATGAATAAATAGATGTGCGGAAGGAAGGAAGATCCAGCAACTTGATAGTCGTGCGTGCGGTACGGTCGTGTCGGCATGCATGGCCAGAGTCAAGTCGAGTCGACGCAGGGTGCAATCCAATCGAAAGAATCAGGATGTGCAGGAGACTTTGATCTCTCGATCGATCGACCATCTAAATCGAGCTAGCTAGCTAGCTAGTAGGCAGACGCCGATGTACGTAGCTTGAATGATTTTGTTCAGTTCGTTTCCTCGGGGCTTCTTCGAGCTTGCAGCCTGGCGATTACAGCACGGCACAACATAGGTGCGAACGGAGGCTGATGTGCCGCAAGGTTCGTCACCTCGTGGTTGCCAACCACCAGCTGATGTGGGCTCCTCTCGTAGCGTAGCTTCTTGAACTGCACCACCATGTCAAACTCTAAAACTTACACAAAACATGCAATGTTGGTGTGGCTCCGACCTCTGTATTTATTCATCCCACTCTCGTCCTCGTCTTATTCGTCTTCCTCGTCCTCGTCTTCGGCCTCTGGATGATTCCAATAGTCGGCGAACTCGTTGTCTTCGCTGCGCTGGGAGGCGACCTTCTCCTCGAAGATCTACTACTAGTATGACGTCAAAACAGATCCTTTGATTTGAACAAATAGCTAACTATCTACAGCTTTATAGGCGCCGACGCTGCTTCCAAACGACAATATGTTTACACGCTATCGGCCTCTTCACCGCCTGCTTGGGCCAATTCAGCAATATACGGGACGATCCAAGCCTGACTATCTCGACACCGCCAACTCGACGACAACAGAAGTTTTCTGCAACCTTCGGAAAGGCGAGGGTTGGTGTCGGTTCTTTCTCTTTGGTTTAGGGGAGCTTTTCCTTCTGCTTGAGACGTCGGCTGCGGCGAGGCTTGGGACGACGCAAAGGGCTCGCAAAGCCGGAAGGAGGCGGAACCATCCAATCTAGAGTTCTTGTGTGACGACTGTACGGATCCAACCTGCGACCTGAAAGGATGCTGATGTGCTCCCGGACAACGCGGCCAGTACCGTGACACCAGAGGCCTGGATTTTCGCGCATCAAACCGCACCAAAGACTCTGGCGAACTCTCTCTTCCTGTGCGGATAAGTATTCGTCCGACTCCACAGCCAGCAACAATTGAATCCAGACTTCGGTCGGGATGATGTCACTGTTTCGGACGCGGGATCTTCCCATGCGGTTCAAGTGCAAGTAGTAGTGGACCCTGCTCCCGGTGCTGCTACCAAAGGGATCACATTCGATCAAAGTTGTGTTGAGCTTCAACGTTTCGATGCATGCTTCGTATGGCTCGTTGGTGTCACTGGGTCTTTTGTAGTGGAACGTGTTGAATACTTGAAGCTGGGAGTTCTCCCTGAGAGCATCGAACAACAGTTTGTAGTCAATCTCAAATCCAAACAATCGTAGCTCTCGTAGTCGCGGCAACTCTTGTAGAGCGGCGAGTGCAAGCCCAGTGATGTCATGTTTCTGTGGCGGGGCGACCCGGCGCCCAGAGTGAAGAATCAAAGACGTCAGGGATTGGAATCCTTTGGCGCTGAGGAAGATTTGAATACCCTCCTGGGTATCGTTGTCCCAAGGACTGTTGAAGCGTTGGAAGTTTAGATGCAATGACGACTGTTGGTTTGTTGCACATGGACGAAGGGAGTACTCCCAGAATCCACCGAAGGTTTCCCGGGGTCTCGCTTCTCTGATGACCACATTCTCACGGTTGGCATATGCACCGTCGACCGCGTGAAAACAACGATCCAAAATGCACGCCCAAGGGAGTACAGAGAGTTGATCAACGGTGAAAAGATGCGCTCTTTTGAGACTTGTGTTGGGCGCAAGTGATACCACGAGGTTTTCAATGCATCGGTATATGTCTTCGCGACCAGTCCGCGAAGGTAGAGTAAGATAGGCAATTTCCGCAATGGTGTCATGTGCCTGGGTTCCGAGTGTTTGTGCGAACAGGTTGAATGCCACCGACTCCCAATCATTCACCTTGAGATGTAAGATCGACACCTTCGGTAGGACCTTGCAAAGGACTCGGGAAAGATCCAGCGTAACTGGTGTGAAACAACCATTGCCTGGGAGGTCCAACTTGAAGAAGTTGGTGGTGGGGAATTCGTTGGCAATCGCGTCCAAAAGGTCAACAGGAAATGAGTTGTAGATGGCGTAGGGCAAGATGGAGGCATCCACAGCGGCTCCAGGGCAAACTTGTAGCATCTTTCGAAGCGTCGTCACGGGCACTTGGTGGCGCAGTCGTTTCATGGCTTCCACAAATGGCATCTCGAATTGGCTCGACGTGCCTTGGTGCATCAAAAGATTTGGTTGCTGCTGGAAGAGGAAGTCAATGACGGGTGCCGAGCAGTAACGACACGCGTAGTGAATGGGAAGGTTTCCGTCCGTGTCGACAGTGGCGAGCAACTTGCAAAAGACGTTCCACGAAAGACGCCGACAAAACTCCTCCAAGAAGTCGGCATTGTCCACGCGTCCTTGGTCCAAGAAGAGATGCAATGGTGTAGCTCCTGTCTTTGGCTTTCCAGTCAGATAGAGATAGCTAGGCGTCAAAGCGAGTAGATGCGACTGCGCGAAGTAATCGATGAGCTCCGAGACAATGGCAACGACTCGCGATTCTGACTTTTGGCTGCTCGTCAACTCGGACAAGAGCCGCTTGATACGCAACGTCGGAGGGTGACTACTGCGAGAGTTCATGGCTCAACTGCAACTGTCATAGAGCATACGTGTACGAGTACGACAAGAGAGAGCGACTGTGATTGAGGTGATGAACGACGGATGCTACTGTATGGGACGTCCTCGTCGGTGGAGAACTTTTTCGGAGGAGCCATCGTCGTCTCGAACACATTCAACAAAGAGAACTCCGCGCGGTCTGTCTGCCTTCCGCCTCTCAGGGGAAGTCGAATTGATTCGAATCCAATAGAATCGAATCGAATCGAATCGAATCGACGATACCGACCAGAGACTCGACTCGACTGTCACTCGATTGAGTGTTTTGCCAGAGATGGCAGTCTCCAGCCTCCAACTAGACTACATGAAACGAAATCAGAGAGTAGCATAGACTCGGAGCCTCAGTATGTATACCGGTACTTCCATGTATCCAGGCAGCCATACAACTGTTTCGAATACTTTCATGGAGTAGTTATTAATAGCTAGATCTAGCGCTCTAGCTACGGTAGTACCGGTAGCATCAACTTGGCTCAACGAAAAGCCTAAAGGAAGACAAAAATCCAGTTGGTTATTTTGCTCTAGCTCGTTTTAGTTGGTCTCTAGAGGTAGCTAAAGCCTAGCTGTATCATAGCTAGTCATTGAACTCCTTGAGTCCTTGACCAAGAGACGCCAACTGATAAGTGAAGAATCCTGCAATGCACGGAATCTCGACCAATCCATAGCTTCGAAATTTACCCACAAAAATGAATAGTAGAATGAGGAATGCAAATCTCGCCTCTCCCACGCCAGCTCCTTGCAATGTACTGGCATCATCGATAGATCCACCTAGAGTCGCCACGTACTTGCCCAAGCCATAGGCATATGCCAGTCCAAAAAGAGCTCCCAAGAGGTACGATAGTGAAAAGAGCGGATTGTCGAAACAGAGCCAAAGAATGGGGAAAATGAGGAGACTGAAAAAGGCCGTGTCGCCCACCAGTGCCGTGGCGCGCTCCTCGTATTTCATCTGTTGCTCCTGTCTGCCTGTGCGTTCATCTTTATCCGTCATTTCGGCCATGAGCTCTTTTTGTTGGGTCCAAAAGTCTTGATCGCCATTGCTATCATTGTCGGCGGCATTTCTTATTTGCAAAGTCGTCCTTCTCACGGACGGTTGAAAGGCCGTTGTAGGGGCAAACAATAAGAAGAAGACCCCATGGCCCAACAACAGCGTTGCCAGAATCTGTCGATGGCTTGCTGATCTCATGTTGCTCATGTACAGAACCAAAATCAAGACTGTCTGATGCTAGCTAGCTACTGGTTGTCTGTTTGTTGGCTTGGATAAAGACGGATAGCAGATAGGACTTCGCGATCGATCGAGTGCTGTCTGGGGCTGCATGGGGACCTGAATGAGAAACGAAAGAATGTTGACCATAAAATCCAATCGAATCGAAGTACGACTGTAGTTCGATTATTCGACACGAAGTGCGTCATTTTTGCCAATGCCCCAGCAACGTCACGAAACGGGACTCTTTTGGTGAAATGCTAGATTCAAGGAATGCGTCAGTTTCACGGAAATCAAAAATTTGACATCATCTACACGAATTCCGTGAAACTAATTATTGTTTCCGTGAAACTAACATTTCCGTGAAACTAACCTTTTCCGTGAAACAAAGTTTTTCCCTTTACTTTGAGTCCCGTTTCAGGATCTTCCTGGCAGGATCGCAGCGTCCACACTCGTGCCACAAAGAAGCTGAAGTACATCATTTTAATTAAAAGACGTTGCCAGATTAATAATTACTAAGATTTCTAGAAAAGGAACCACAAAAAAGATCGAAGTGCATCATTGCGACGTACTCGTACCAATCCGCAATCAAACTCCTCCACAAAGAGCTAAAAAGCACAACACCAGTAGCACACTGAGTACATACTTACAGCAAATCGAAAACAGCCCGTGAAGGAGGAGACTGATCTTTTAGCAATTTGTGTGCGACAATGATGTACCGCTGCTTGTTGTTGGTGAGCAATCTGTTTCTATTTTGGAGTGGTAGCTTACTTGTTCACGACCGTGAAAATCGGTGCTCTTTCAAACAAGTAGGATTTGCCCATGCATCAGTTGGATATATGGACGGGGGACTTGATACGAACAACGTACGACGCTCTCGAGAACTCGTAGGCCCTGTATTCGAAACCCTCGCCTGGAAGTCTTTTCAGGCCGTGTGCCAAGACAAGCTCTATACCATTGCAACGTATGCCGACACACACATCTATCATGTGATCACTCCCATGCCCACCACCGCAGATGATGCCAACAATGATGAGGACGCTGCTGGTTTCTGCAACGAAAAGCTCGTGCTCCACGATGGTGGGGAAACGGGAAGAACCATCATTGTGGAAGAAGCTGGATATCAGTCTGGTAGAGACCAGGATGAGGATGACGTCTTCCACTTTCAGGGATCGTTCTCACTGAAAGCCATCTTGCAAGCATTCCACATGGCCAACACTCTCATGCAAGATAATCCCCAGGAGAGTATTAAGAATTCCTATGACGTTCTCTACAACAACTGCGCTACTTTCATTCTGAGTTTCATGGATGCTTTGGGTTTGGAGCCTGATCAATCCTTTGCTCGGTATATTGCTGAAAGGCTGGCACAGAATGGAGGACACACCATTGAAATGTTACAAGACAGCCAGGAATTCCAAGCTCTCTTGCCCCCCGAAATGACTACAACATTGAAGAATGATGAAATGCGAAACAAGGATGAGGAGAAGGAGCTCTTGCAGCTTCTCGTGGACTACTACATTCAGAATCGAGTCAAGGTGGAACCGAGTGTTCTCGAATCTGAGGAGGCAACAAGTACTCCTGACACTTCTACTCAAGCAATTGCAGGCAGACACATCACCTACCCCCGGAGTCTTCGTCGCTACTTACAGGCTTCCAGTCAGGCTCAAGGTAGTTCTGTCTGCTCCCTTTGCTATGGAGGATCCAGCCGTAATAATCCAAATGGCACTGCACTGTCAGCATGGGTCGATGGCGTTGGGTACACAACCTGCGAGGACGCTGAAGTACTTTCCAAGGACTTTCTCGACGGATCCACCAGCTGTACTATCAGCCAAATCTCCGGAGTAGCACACTGTGGTTGCCCCGACCTACCACCCATCAACCCTGGCATTGGGTGCAACTTTTGCGGAAACGATAATCCCAGCTATGCCATTGATTTTCACAAGAAAATGCCACAGTTTCTTGATCCAGAAAGCAATAGCGAGGAGTTCCTCTGTTTCGACACGATCATTGCGGCACAGAACTACCCATCCAGCAACTGTGAGGGCCTTCTCTCCGCTGGAAGCCAGTACTGGTGTGGATGTCCCAATGCCACAAAACCACCTGCCACGTGCAACTTGTGCTTGGATGGAGCCCCAATCCCTGACCCTTCCCTGGAAGTACTGCCAGGTGGTACAACCTGTCAGGATGTAATTGACCTGATGGAAGCTGGATTCTCGGACAACTGCGGAGCCATGCAAGCCACGACGGGTGTGTACTGTGGATGTGATGCCAACATAAAGCAGGTGGTTGGTGATGTTGGGACCTACGATCTAAAGTTTCGTGATACACCGTGCCGCATCTGCATGAACAGGGCCTTGCTGCCAGACTCTAGCTCGGTCATTGTGTTGAACTATCGGAACAATGATGTGCAACGAAGATTGGATACTTCCTGTGGAGAGATCGAGTACTTTGCGAATGCCTATGACATGTGTGACGAACCCAACACGTTTAGCCATGCTCCTTTCTGTGGCTGCTTTGCAGAGGATGAAGGTCCTGATTGCCATCTCTGTTGGGGCAATGAAACG
Source organism: Seminavis robusta (assembly GCA_903772945.1). Lineage (NCBI taxonomy): Eukaryota > Bacillariophyta > Bacillariophyceae > Naviculales > Naviculaceae > Seminavis > Seminavis robusta. The sequence continues at coordinate 12,017 of CAICTM010001252.1, read as the reverse complement.
GTGGTCAATGAAACGGATGCTCTATTCCCCGATCTGCCATCTACATTTGCCGAAACTTGTGAGAGTGTACAAGCCAGTCTTCCTCTTTTCCCCAACTTGCACCATGGAACGCCCCGTTGCACACAGTTGCAGGAACTCGGTTTCCTTGCTTGTGGGTGCCCCGAGGCGCCACCGAATCGGTCAAATACCTTTCAATGCCCCTTGCCTTGCTCGTACGACCAGATTGACCCATTCAGGTTGGATTTTACGTTTCAGCCTGACTACAAAACTTGCGGAGAAATTGTGGCATCTGCCAACCACGCCAAGTCTCAAGAGGAGTGTGATGAGTTCTCCAAGAGAATCCAGTTCTGTTGCGAGGGGACACCCTACACGAATGGTTGCAGCCTCTGTGATGGAGGCTCGGACCCGCAAGTACAAGGTTACGACTCGGATGATTCACCAGTGACATGCCAAGACTATCATACCTTTTTACCTCAGCTTGTGCTTGCAGACGACTCAAAGGAATGCACTCGCTGGCAAGACATTGGGTACTTTTCCTGTGGTTGCCCCAGCCAGCCGGCCCCTCTTCCCCATCAGACCGAGTGCCACGTCCTGCCAGAGTCTTGCTCCCCCTTTGATTTGGACTACTACTGCAAGGACGCATTGAGCATCATTGGGCGTGTGGAGAATGCCTCTGAGTGTCCGTATGTCCAGCAGTTTTTTGATCTTTTGTGTTGTGGAGATTTGGATGCCCGCGAAATTGTTGTTCCGAGCAATATTGACGGCAATGGCACCGTTGTGACTGTCACGGTACAAATTGTCTTTGATGAATTTTCGTCTGATGTTGCATGGTCCATTCTGGACTCGGAGGGTGAGCGTGTCGCTGCTTCTCCCGTGTTCCTCACGCCTGATGACTACAAAGTCGATTTTGATCTAGCTGCAGGTGACTATGCCTTTGTCATTTTGGATGTTTCCGGTGATGGGATTCTTGGAGGGTCGTTCCTGGTCCTGGTTGGAGAGCAGGTATTGGTGGAAGACGCGCCAGAAGAGTACTACCAAGCCATCAATTTCACAGTGTCGGCCAAATCAGATGAAGCTGTTGGACAAGCAGATGATCCTGCTTCTACTACTAATGCAACATCAGGGCCCCAGGAGGACGAAGTGAAGAGCCCTGCAGTTGCCCTTATCGGGAGCCAGTTGTTCATGGCAATGATGGTGACAGTTTCTGTGATCTGGATCAATTAATTATTGAAGTGGAATGGAGTTCGTTGTTTGTTTTGTGTTGCTGCATGGAAAGACTGCAAAGCCAGTGGGGTTGCGTAGAGTGGAAGTCAAGGAGAAGAACGACAATGGCAAACCGGTAGAAAGCTAACGTAACACCCTAGGCATACTGTACTTATGTTAACTTGCCTATAGATTCTGAAACCTCTTGTGCTTTACTATATCCGAACCGTGGCTGACTCGACTCTAAAGCATGCAGTATAGGTACAGAATGGTCGACCCTCAAAGTCCAACTCCCACGGACTCGACTCTCCCAACCACGAATATAATTTCACACGGTCAAAATGGCCCGTCCAGCTCTGGCTAGCTCCGATCATGGTCGCTCCTATCGATCACTCCGTGTCATGCATGGTCGCTCCACGGAAGAAGAAAGAATTCAAGTGATCCACCGAATCGAATGGAATCGAATCGTATCGAATCGAATCGATCCGTCGAATGGAAAAAGCTCGAATCGCTGCCGCTGCTGCTGCCACTAACCAAACAAAAGGAGCCTGTCATGGCTATCGGGATGAACAAAAGAGGAGGACTACCATGCAGGTACGAGTATAGCTATTAGATAATCCACCGGTAATATGTCTAGCTAGACTATTCTAATCCCCCTATTGATTGTCGAAACAAAGATGCGATACGATCGATCGAGTGGATCGATCTGGTACATTGTAGGCTGCTGACTGTAAGTCTTTTTCGTAGTCATAAATCTTTCTCTACTAAACCTTGCCAATGTGGTCGCTTCAATGGGCTTGCGTTTGCATCAATAGGTTCGATCCAGTCTGTACCGGTACTCGTGCAGTAATAGAGTCCCGGGCATTCCGTCCGCGACTGAATCTCAACCCCAGCTTTTTGGGGTCAATGATGTTTTGACGACGATGATCGAGCCGCCTTGCCTTGCCTTGCAGTATTGATTGACAAAAACAGCAAGAGCAAAGTCACAGACCCATCTGTGATACTGTACTGTATCATACCAATAGGTAACAGCAAAGAAAAAGCCCCATCCACTGTCATACTACAAGTAAGTCAAGTCAAGTCAAGTCAAACAAATAGAATGCCCGAAGAAGCAGCAGTGACGGCGGCTTGTGCCAAATTATTGCCTGGTTTGGACAATGACATTTTTGACTATTTGGTAGGTCTGCTGCAAGAGGATATTGACGACCCGGAAGAAACGGCGGAAACGATTGCCCAGTTTTTGGTGGGAGCCGACTTTTGTGACGACGAAGAACTTGCTCAAGCGACAGCGCAGGGGTTGTTGGAGGAACTCAATGCTACTAGCAATGCTGCTACTACTAGTAGTAATAGCACGACACGAAAACTGGAACAGCCAATAGCGGCACTGTCCTTACAAGACGTCACGACACAGTCATCAGAAGCCAAAAGCAAGGTGAATACGATCATGGAAGACCAAACGGCAACGTCCTCCAAGCAAGCGCGGGCTGCCAAGAAGAAACAAGCTGCCAATAAGAAAGGAGGAGGAGGAGGAACTGCAAGTGGCAGCGGTGGATCTAGTAGTAGTAAACTGACCGTCTTGGAACAAGCGCAAGCAGAGAAAATGGAACTAGAGGCAGAACTTCAGGAAGCTCGCGTGGCTTCCATTCAGTCTCGTCGGGCACTCGGAGCGTACAAGGGCGCCTTGGATGCTGCTACGTTTACATTGCCCAACCCTGGTGGTGGACAACCCTTATTAGAAGATGCATCCTGTACGTTTGGATGGGGACGACGCTACGGGTTGATTGGACGCAATGGGACGGGAAAATCCACACTCTTACGAGCATTTGCGGCGCGCCGTGTGGGAAACATTCCACCCAATGTCACGGTGCACTATGTCTCACAAGAGGTCAATCTGACAGAATCGCAACGGGGCAAAACACCCGTCGAGTGTGTGGTCGATGCCGATTTGGAACGGCGTTTGCTCTTGGAAGAATTGGCCAGTCTGGAAACACTGTTAAATGCCCCGCCGGATGACTTTAATGCGGTCGAGGGGTCCAAACAACACGCCAACGTCTTGTCAAGGTTGGAGGAGATTGGCAGTGATTCTGCCACCCGTCGCGCCACCCAATTGTTGGAAAATTTGGGATTTTCTCCCGAATTGCAGGCTCGCCCGTTGGCACAGTTGTCGGGGGGATGGAGGGTCCGGACCATGTTGGCGGCCGCGATTTTTGCCAAGCCAGATTTGTTACTCTTGGACGAACCGACCAATCATTTGAGTATTTTGGCCGTCATGTGGTTGGCACGAGAACTGGCCACCAGTGAGACCTGGAAGGATCGCATGGTCATTATTGTGTCGCACGACCGACACTTTATGGACGAGGTTTGTTCGGACTGTCTTCATATCAGTGGCGCCGCACGCAGGCTGACGCAAACACGCGGCACGTACAGTAAATGGGCCAAACAACGCAAAGAACAACAAGTTCGATTCGCCAAGGAACAAGAGCACAGGCAACAAGAGATTGATAAATTGAGAGAGTATGCAGGGCATGGCTTCAAATATGGTGGCAGCGCCTCACAGATCAATAAAATGGGCATGAAAGCCAAACAGGCTGACAAACTTGAGGAAGCCCATGCAGCTCATGCCGAAGAGCTGGCAGCCCTACAGGAAGATATGGAACTATCCATGAAGATTCATTCGGGAGGTGAAATTGATGGATTTCTAGTTCAATTGATGGATGTTGGCTTTGGCTATCCGAACAGCACCCCAGCACGCTTGTTTGAGCATTGTGAATTTGGAATCACCGCCAAATCGAGAATTGTGTTACTGGGAGAAAATGGAAATGGAAAATCTACCTTGGTCAAACTTTTGATGGGCGAGTTGGAGCCATGCGAAGGAGATATACGCCGGTCTCCTCATGCTCGATTTGCAGTTGTCAATCAACACCATGCCGATCAAATCGACCTCACAATGACTCCATTGGAATTTATTGCCAAACAGTACCCTGGTGATGGGTCCTACGAACACATGCAAAAGTTGCGAGGTCATTTGTCGAGTTGTGGTGTAACAGCCGGTGCGGGAGGAAATGGTCCTACCAAAGTGTTGGATTTGCAGAATACACCAGCATCAGCCTTGTCGGGTGGTCAACGATCGCGTGTCGCCCTGGCTGCAGTATCCTACGCCAAGCCCCATGTGTTAATTTTGGACGAACCGACGAATAATTTGGATCTAGAAAGTGTGGCAGCACTTGCGGAGAGTGTGCAAAGTTTCCAAGGGGCTGTGGTATGTGTTTCTCACGACCAATTCTTTGTGACAGCTGTGGCAAACGAGGCATGGGTCGTGAATGGTGGCAGAGTCACCCAGGTGGAAAGCTTTGACGCATATCGCGCCAAGCAGCTCAAGGTGCTGAATAAGCAACAGCAATACGCTTCTTAGACCAGGGCATTATTTGTTCGGCAATGGCACCATCCATTGTGACAGTCACGGTGCAAATTGTCTTTGGTGCACCATTGGCATGCACGTGTACCGTGCGCCATGCTGTCCATGGGGCACATTTGAGAGATCTTCATTCATAAAAGCTGTCTTACTTCATCCACCAGTTATTTGTATGCTTTGTGTTCCGTACTCGTCTTGTCCTAGAGCTAGACTAACTAGCTATAGCTATGTAGGTATCAAAAATGCAGGCTAAATGAGTAAGCGTGGGATGGGCGCCAGAGGACGAGTTCAATGTGCAAGGGGCGGCGTGATCCGGACAGCCAAGAGAGCATGCAGTAGCAGTCCAACCGCACAAACAAGGAGGAAAGGGCGGCAAGGAATGAGATCAGTCAGTGCAATGAGAGTGGATGAAAGGACAAAAACTAGCGGTAGAGATCAAGGGCCCCTGGTCGTCGCACTGATGAGGGCTAGCCCATTATTTCATGTCCATGCACTAGATCTGTATACGTACGGCAATGCCTCAACGATGTTCCCGCAATTCTATGGTGGAGGTTGATTCGATTCGATTCGATTCTATGACCCCCAGATCTCACACATTTATCGATCTGGCACGGCTTGCTCTCCACGTGCTTCAACGCTCGATAATCAGTTAGCCAAAGGCCAGTCGCTAAATTCACCCGAACACCCCTGAGCGTTTAAGGAGTACCAAGGTAGCCTAGTCTTATATGTTTAGATCTATTATCCAAGAGGGTTCCACGCTGAGGAGTGTTTGTGATTTTCGCCCAAGGTATTTGTAGACGGTTTATTTGTCTCTATTCGGAAGCATTCGGAAGGCGATTATTCGAAAAATTCGTGAAATCGGAACCCAGAAATCATGTGACAACGGTCAAATCAATCCCAGATTGCCCGTCTTTGGAAATTTCAATTCGTGAATCCCATTCTTATAGCATGTGATACAGTAGAGAGGGTGTGCGATTTTTCTAAAGAGACGTAAAACCAATACGAACCAACCGTTAACATGCAGTCCTAAGGTCCTGTCCCAACAGCCCCCCACCGATTCCCGGATTCGGTCTTTGGGAGGCCATTTCCATGAGGCCCCAAATTGGGAATCCAATTTCCATCGCCAACCAGTCTGAGGAAATCAGCCAATCGGACTCCCACCAGGCAGCCAAATGCCAATGGATCTCCAACGAAATCCAATGCAGAACCAAGTTTGCTGGGAACAGGTTGATTGTTGTTGTCATGGTGGATCCTTGGATAAAGAAAAGAACCCACTTTATTAGAGACCATGTTTCTTTGTTGTTTCCTTTTCGTTTGTGCTCTCCTCTTCTTACCTTTTTCCTGCGGCACCAGGACGCACCATCTTGAAGATGTCCAGAACTTTGCTACCGCTGCCTTCTGTTTGTTGGTTGCCGCAGATCCAGAACTGCTTGGGGACAAGAATGACGGCCGTGGAGGAGGCAAGCCTCACCGTTACAGGAAGAGGAAGTTTGTCAATGACATTTTCAACGAGCTTGGTCCTCATTATGTCAGGCGAGCTTACCGGATGGAACCTGCTTCCTTCTGGCGACTGGTGAGAATTTTGCAGCCTTACATGAAAGGTGGAAAGTCCAAAAGGAAGGCGGCACAGAAGTCGGGAGCAAAGAATGGGTTGATTCCTTTGCCAAGCAGAGTCAGCGCCGCCCTTCGCTACTTTGCTGGTGGAGCTGCATATGACATTGCTGTGGTCCATGGAATGGGGCACACTGACGTTTATCGCTCCGTCTGGAAAGTCGTGGATGCTGTCAACAAGTGTCCAAAGTTGGACTTTTCCTACCCTTCTGACCACAATGAACAACAGAAGATTGCTGACGACTTCAAAGAGCTCAGTCGCGGAGTCTTCAGTTGCTGCGGCGGAGCAGCAGATGGCATCTTGGTCTGGACAGAAAGGCCGAGTGAAGAAAGCTGTGAGAGTGCACAATGTGGTCCCAAGAAATTTTTCTGCGGCAGAAAGAAGAAGTTTGGGTTGAACATGCAGGCAACTTGTGATGCTCACCGAAGGTTCCTCGACATCTACGTTTCCCATCCTGGATCCACTTCAGACTATCTTGCTTGGACATCATCGCCTCTCTACCACAAGCTAGAACGCAAAGGTTTCATGAAGCAGGGGATCTGCATTTTTGGAGATAATGCATATGTCAACACACCAACCATGGCGACTCCATACAAAGCAGTTGGTGCTGGAACCAAGGATGCATACAACTACTTCCATTCCAATGTTCGCATCACAATTGAGTGCGCATTCGGCATGCTGACCAGGCGTTGGGGAATTCTCATGCGCCCATTTCCCACGTCTGTTAACATCGCCAAAGTCACCGCTGTTGTTCGTTGCCTCTGCCGGCTGCACAATTTTTGCATCAATGAGCGATTGGCGAGACAGCAAGAGACACCAATTTCGCAAGTGGGCTCACCCCAGGAAGAGTACATGTCCGACATGGCTGACCGTCTTGCGAGTGATGAGTTCAACATTGTGATTGGCGAGGGAGGCATGTGGCAGGAAGGTGCCGGTGGTGGAGAAGAGTTCAGGCCGGAAGGGTTGCTTCATGGTGGAGAGCACTTCGATGACATCTCATATTGGAGTCGGCACAGTCGGAGGAATGAAGAAACTTTGCCTCGCGAAAGGATGCTTGACACTATCCAACGCCTTGGATTGCGCCGCACGACTCCCCGGCACTGGGTGGGAAAGACTCCTGCACGCTCATACAAAGCTTAATGAATAAAGATAAAAGATAAGGTACCACATGATAAAAAATCTATATTGCTTGTAGAATACATTGAACGGGCTTTCTCGGGAACCCTCCCCAACGACTCGCCAAATTTGAGAGAGGGGAAATCGCTGTGGATTGATTGGCGATGTTTGACGCCATGTTGGAGGGAGACATCTAATTCCACGGATACAAAGCTTAAGTCCAGTAGGTTTCCAAAACGTTTCAAACTATCTCAATTAATCACTAGCAATTTGGTGTGTTGAGTATCGACTCACAGCAGAGGTGACACGCGCTGCTATCGGTTTTCCTCAAGCAGCAAGCCACTCTGCGCACCACAACAAGAAGCGATTTACCACTTCAACACAAGACACTTGTTCCAACACCACCTTTCAACCAACACAATGACGGCCTAGTAGCCCACGGATGGCGCTTTCGATCCGGCAACATCACCATCCTCATCATCATCATCTTCAACCTCACTGTCATCGCTGTCCAGGAGCTCAGCGGGAACCACAACAATTCGAGATCCCTTCTTTGTCTTCCTCTTTTTGGCAGCTGGTTTCTGCGATTCTTCAAAATCCAAACTGTCCAAGCATTCCTGAACTGCCTTCTCATTGGCCTTCAGATAGCGGACTCTACCCATCCACAACTCGCTGAGTTCTTCGCTGGTTACTTCCATGACTCTGAGCTGAGCCTCGAATAGTTTCTCTTGAGACTCACGGAGTTCCTTGAAGATGGCCGCACGAGACATCGTATGCATGGCAAGTCCCATCTTTGCACGGAAGAAACCCAAAGCCCTTTCATCGGTTCTCTTCTGACGGGCAACAGCATTCACCGAAGCCGAAACAGAGGAACAGGTTTCAGATGTTGCTGCGCAAGAATCATGAATGACACACATGACGTTCTTCAGGATCTCCGCTTCATCAGCGACATGCCAAAGGTAAAGGATGTGTTCCTTTGTTTGCGAGTCAAGGAAGTTGGCTCTATTATCACCACACTCTAACTGCGTCTCTGCCAAATGACCAAAGTCATCATCTCCTTCAGCACGCTGACCAAACCCATTACCACTGAGTTCCCATTTCGAGATGATCTTGATCAACTTAGCGCGACAGTCACCCCAACGGCGTTTCACTTCATCAGGTGTTATCCTTCCTGGCATGTTTTCGAAAGAACAATCTAAGATGTCAGCGAAAGTGAAATGCAACTCAGGTAAGCAGCGTGAATAAACATCGTGGTCAGCATCATTGAACAGCCGAGCACAGGCCTCAAAGATGTTCTCCGGACGGTTCTCTGAGTTCCTCGCGTCAAGCTCATCTCTGTCGCCGATCTTCTGCATGTCCAAGAACTTGTCGCGAATGGAGTCATGCACCATACACTCAATAAGACGAATGTATGGTTCCGCATGAATCCAGGGAGCACTCTTCTCCTTCTTGTCCGTGGGCTTCTCAAGAAGAGCCTTGGTGACCAGATCAAAGAGTTTCTTCTCTTCTTTGATGACAAAGGCAATGTCTTGAGTATCCGTAATGGGATGCTGCTGCAACCATTGAATGCACTTCTTCTTCTCCCAGCACTTGCACTTAGGCTCCTCTTCGCCCTCCAGGATACAGCGGCGTCTGATTTCCTCGACCATGTGCCTCTGTGTGGGTGTTACCTTCTTCTTGAGCTTCATGGAACAATATGGCTCAATGTCAACATTGCCAACCTCGCGTAAGTCTCCTGTCTTCAGACCAATTCCCATACCCATGAGTTCTGCAGCCTTTTCACCACTGCACTTGTAATACCTTTCCGTAGGACCAACGACACTGGCATCTGGATGCACTGCTCCTAACTCAGCATAGGGAATGTCAACAAAACTCCGGTGAGGGGCAGTATCTTCAACAGCAAACGACATTTTGGTTCTTTTCTTTCCTCTTCAAACTGAAACAATGAGAACTGATTCAATCCAGCGGCGTCGACAACCTACCAAAGAGCCGGACAAGGCGCATTGGCTTCAGACCAAACCGATAGGGGTAAGTAGCACTCTTTGTACGTGCCATTATCTACAACGATGGCAATATCTGATCAACCTCAACATGTCATTGTCATTGCTTTCTTCTTTTCAATTTTGTGCGCTGGTCAGATTTGCCACCAGCTTGGGGATCTTCTTCGAGAATGATCCCCAGCATGACTCAGGTTGTGGTCTGGAGCACCAATCAAAATGGTCCAGGGAACTGAAAACCAAATTCGGCCTTGCGCAAACCAAGGCCGTTGGCATTTGCCCAAAGCCAAATTCAGTTTTGTGCAAATGGCCTTTCTGGGAGTCATTCTTGCATGGTCATCTCCAATGAGGCCCCAATTACCGAATTCGGCAATCTTCTGGAGCTGTTGGGACAGGGCCTAAGAGAAACCAAACTGTTGGCTCTTGTTGTCAACAACTCCATCCAACCACCTCCGACCAACAGCAATGCCACTCCAATCCTCATTATTCCTGCTTTCGAAAACCCAAAAAGGTAAGCCGAAGCTTGGTGTTTTCTCCGTCCTCTGTTTTGATTGTCATTGCTTTCTTTTGATTTCATCTAACCTCTTTCTTTGTTTTGTTTTGATCAAGATGGCATCCAACCGCTCCATGAGGAGTACTCGAGTTCCAGCAGTGGCGAACAAGATGATGAAGACCGCCTCCCTTTGTTGCCGCATTTCATGATGGTCGCTACAAGGCCTTCGCTTCATGCAGTATTGCACTGACTTCCCCTTGCCCGCCAGGCACACCTGTTCTGGTGCAACAACTACCTTGCCACCCCATCTGGTGAAACCGATCCTCTTGGTACCAAGCGCGCTTCCACCCAAAAGAGCCATGCATACCAGTGCCGCCAAATTGGAAGGTTTGTGGTACCGCCGCAGCTGTTCTTGTCCAAGAATATGTCAACACCAACCATGGCAATGTCAGCCGCTACCTTGTCAATGAAGACCCATCTCCGTTGCATGTACCACCAAGCGTTCTCTTGAGACACTCCTGTTGAACCGATGGTGCGGATATTGTGACGGCTGGCAGCGAGTTGACAGCTTCACGATGACGGCAAGTGTTTGTTACGAAGAACAAGATGGGCGAAAGGTCAAGAAAGCCGAAGTCTGACATCACAGTGGACGACCATTCCATCAATACCAGGGTCAGGCCTTTACTTTGCCGGTGTTCCCAAGACACACATTGTTGTTCTCCGGAACAAGTGGGAACGGCTTCGCAACAATGAAGAAGATCAAGGACCTGCAGAACGGCTTTGTTCACTACAAGTTTACCGGTTGTTCTGTTTTCATGCAGTCGGTCCTAGCCTTATGTTGGCGAGTTGCCCTTCCTTCCACTCAGCCAGATTTCAGTCATTGCCCCACTTATTTCGCGGCTTTTCTTTGGGACACCGGTAACATGGAAGGTTTTGACTTGAACAAGTTCAGTACGTCTTTCCCTTCTGAGACCTGGTTTCGAAAATCATGTTCCAGCATGCCGGTCGCACTCTTCTTGGACTTTGCAATGTTCTTCGTGGCAAGACTGTCTTTCTTGCCTGTGACAAAGGCAACAAGAAGGGTGTCGGACACTTTGTCAAGGTGGTGTCCTGGTTTGAACTGGTACAAGGAAGTTCGCCGTCAACTATTTGATATTGATGCAGCAGAAGGAACATCAGATTCTTGTGCAAAGGCCATTGCTTGTTCTTTGAAGAACTTGGCGATGATGGATTTAAGTTCCAAGGACACTGCACTGACAATGGTGGAGGTGGTGTTCTCGATGGATTGTTCCGGTCTATGGATGATCTGAACCTGTGTCGCTCGAACCATCTTGTCGCTAACTGTTGCTTGCACAACCTTCAGTTGGTCGTCAGGAATCCCATTGTCGAAGTACTCGGCGAGGGTGGATTGGACAAGAAGAATGCTATGCAAATGATCCACTGTGTTTACGATCTACAGAAAAGCATGGAGAAGGAAGTGTGGCGGACACATGTGAAGAGGCGGTCAGATTTATGGAAGCCTATCGTACCACTCCCTATGTTGGCGATACATGTGTCTGATCAAGTCTTTGCCACGAAGTGGGAACGCGTCAAGACCTTCCGGGATTTCTCTGGATTGGGCAACAAGGACCTCAAGAGACTACTCCTTCTTACCGGCCCCAGGTCTTAAAAGATGGTGGACAGTTGGGTAAGCGGCAAGGGTAACCTACTTGTGTTATCTACTGATTCTACGCCTAACACAGACAGTCATCAACGTCAATGACACCAAGAGCAAGCAGCACAAGATTGCGTCCGGCCTACAGCCACTCTACTTGAAGGCAGAGCTCGTACTCTGATTGACACTGATGCATTGCTACCACTTGCGTGTTCGTCAGTCCACACTTTGACTGAGTTGTAGAGCAGTTTTGATATGTTGGCATTCCTGGCTTCCAAGCGCAACAACATCATTGGCAGTTACTATCTCATGACAATGACTTGCAACACATCCAAGGAACGAAACGGCATTGCGTTTGATCCTGCGTTTGATGCTTTCGCAGATTCCTTGGAACTCCTTCCAGAAGAAACACAGGTGGTGCAGAGGAACAAGGCCTCTGGCTTCTTCAAGATTGCAAAGGATGCACTGACCAATCATCCACGATGGGCCAACAGTGAGTGGCTCCTAGCACTCTCTGCAGTGTTATGTGT
>CAICTM010001251.1:0-33019 GCA_903772945.1 Seminavis robusta | reverse complement strand
CGATTGGATGGAACCATTCGAGAACATTCATTGGTGTGACAATACTGACGACAAGAATGGTAGAGATCTCTTTTGGAAAAAGAATGACAAGGCCGACAAGGCGCCGTCGGAACCGCCTCTGGCGCCACGCGAACAACGAATGGTGCGACGTTTGATACTGACGGGAGACAGTGAACACAACATTCCACATGTGCGGGGATATCTACCGCCGGAAGTCGCCTTTTTGACCGATCTACAAGCCATCCAAATTAGTTACACAGAGTTGAATGCCGATCTCTCCGAATTGCTCCCCACCCAGCTCGAAACACTCTCCTTGTTAACGTCCCTCTTATACACGTACAATCAAATCAGATCCACCATTCCCACTCGAATTGCCAGACTCCAACAACTCGCTCGTTTGGATCTACAGTGGAACCACTTGTCCGGGTCCATTCCGTCCGAAATTGGAGCCATGACGCTATTGACGTCGCTCAATTTGGAACGCAACCGCGTAAAAGGCAACATTCCATCCGAACTGGCTCTGCTCAGTTCCACTATGAAACACCTGTATTTCCAAGAGAATCAACTCGAAGGGACGCTCCCGTCCGAGTTGGGGGAGATGACAGTGCTCCAATGGTTGGATATCCATTCCAACTACTTGCAGGGATCCATCCCGACTGTGTTTGGGAGAATGACCTCACTCGACACATTCGATGCCTACCAGAATCGACTCGACGGACCCATACCCTCCGAACTAGGAAACATGTCCAGTGTCAAAACACTCAATTTGTGGGGCAACAATCTGTCCGGTGCCCTGCCGTCCGAGTTGGGATTGTTGGCTCCCACGTTGGAAAAACTCTATCTTCATGACAACCCGCGTCTCAACGGGAGAATTCCTAGCGAATTTGGTCTGCTAACGCATTTGAGAGAACTGTGGATTCATAGCACGGACTTGACAGGTGCCATCCCATCGGCCCTGTGCAAAATGCCATCCTTGAAGCGATTTGAAGTGAATTGCTTGAAAGTGACCTGTCCGGGAGAATGTGTCTGTCGGTGTTATGCATTTTAATCGATGTTGATTGATGAAAGCCGTGCCAGCTGGGATTGTTGGCTCCCACGTTGGAAAGACTCTGCTACGCATTTGTGAGAACTGTGGATTCATAGCACGGACTTGACGGTCAAGGCCGGTGCCATTGCATTGGCGCTTTGCAAACTGCCTTCTTTGAAGTGAATTGCTTGAAAGTGGTCTGTCCGGGAGGATGTGTCTGTCGATATTATTCGTTTTAATTAATTGATGGATTGATGAAAACAAAACTTACTCGTACGAACAAGTAAATGAAGTTTGAAGCTAGCTAGAGCTATTGTATGGGTTAGATGATGTATGTGTTGCCAACAAAGGGCTCGTTCGATCCGCCCGTCATTTGCTCGTGATGTTTACTGGGTAGTTATCATGATGTCGCTTTCGTGAGAGCCGACAGCAGAGTAGGACCACCATGTGTCTAAGCTTCGAAAGAAAATCATCGTGGCGAGCGAAACGCATTGAAGCATATGCAAGATTTATAAATCAATGTATAACTATGCATGTAAATGGATCAACGGGGCCTTGCGACGGAAGTCATAGCAAGGCCTATTGACGCACTTCGCGTCTATCATAGGTACTGACTGGTAGCTGTGGTCGTGACAATCAGGTACGACTATTCGGTAATATGAAACTCCAGAATCCGCCTAGACCCAACAATAGGCAGTCCTTCATCCCAATCATAGACGAAAGACCGTGCCTCGACCAGATATGCTATAGGGGCAACAGGAGCAACGTCAGCTTCTTTCACACCATTGTCGGATGAGGAATCAAGAAATTGAGACTCGGGTACTTACTTGTTTCCGATGGGTCAAAATTCCAGCGGGCGCCGAGCGAAGGGTCGATGCTAAAGGTGTATGGCTTTTCGACCGCCGCGTGCATAATCTTCACCTTGTCGTCCCCGTAAATCCGGAAATGCACACCATCAGTCTCCTCGGAAGAAGTTTCCGCCATGAATGTGAATGATGTAGGAAGAAGTGATCTCTGCAAGACAAAGCCATCTTGAAGATTTTCGTAGCCTTCCACAACGGCATTCCTGGAAAGGTCCCAGAGAGCAAGATTGGTGATAGTTCCCACGCTATTCTCTGCTGTTGGACTGGAAGTCGGAGATACCGGGACGATGTCAAAGATAGCTTGTCGCTTTGCTTCGGTGGGGGAACTGGATGGAGACAGTGTTGGCAGTGACGAGGGATTCCCTGTTGGAACACTGGAAGGTGAAGCAACGAATGGCGTTTCCGTGGGATGCGATGAGAACACGGGTGTTGGCAGTGCCGAGGGAACGGAAGGTGTCACAGGTGAAGGAACTTGTGTCTGTCGTGGAAGGAAATCTATCACTTGATCCGCTTCACCGTTGTCGATCGTGATGGAAGCCATGAACACAATCTGGCTCTCCGGGGCATCCAGAATACCGGGCAAGTATCGGTTGAAGAAATCATAGAACTTGAGAAGGAATTGACGACCGTCAACACCAAATTCTCGTGCAAACAAAGGTTCATAGTCAGGACATCCATTACAGCTCGCCATGGCGGCCCAACCAATTTGAATCATAGATGACCCATCACTGGCAATGTCTCTAATAAATGCTCCCTGTAGGACCCGGTCGTAGGGTCCTTCGCACATGCCACTGGCGTCGTTGTATGCCATTTGAAAGAGCGTCTCTAGTTCTCGTTGCTTGGCGTACACCTGATCAAATGGCACGTTCGTAATCGTCAGGTCAAGCTTTCCTTCCTTGATCTCGTCCACATCGCTGTTACACATATCCGTTGCCGACAAGGGAGGATGCAAAGGTTTTGCACCTTGTGAGCTGGGTGATGATCTCCTTGTTTCCCAAAGAAGAGTCGTGACGGTCGTAGCGACGGCAATGACAAATGCCACGACCAACATTTGGCAAAAGGTGAGCCTGCAGCAGCTCTTCATGGCAAGCTCATCCCTGGATGTTTCGTTTCTGTCGTCTGTCCAAGTGTCAGCAGTGGCTCCATGCATGGGAAGAAGAGTCATGTCCTTACTAGCGCTGATGCTGTTGAGGAAGCAATGCAAAGGCCAGAAGTGAGCAACTAAATGCTCATGCAATCGATCTGTCCACCGAACAAACCCGATCCAACCGGGCTCGACTTACCTATTGACGTCGGCAGGAGGTCGCACGACCACTTCTTCATCTCTCAGACGAGACGATTCCAACGAAGCATCATCATCCAGAACGAATCCTCGTTTTCGAAGCCATGGGAAGAGCGCCATGAGTCTCTCTCGCATTGTAGTAGTATCCGTCACTTGCCCCTCCTCCTCGTCTTCCGGTTCATCTTCCCACTCGCTGTCATCGTTATTGGTCTCGGTTTGTTCGTCTTCCATATCTTGTTCTGCATCATCATCATCATCGTCTTCCAGGAGGAACGTTGTGTGTGTGGCATCACTCATGTCTAGCTTCTTGTCAAGAACGCCGTCATCATCATCATCATCATTTGCGCAGCTATCACCATCATTGGTCACTAGAGAAGTGTCGAGTGGTACAGCTTCTTGAACTTGGTCAAACAAGTTGTCCCCATCATCCTCATTGGTTAGTACAAGAAGAGCATTGTCGAGTGGTTCTTCACTGTTCATCTCTTCTGCCTCTTGCTCGAAATCGTCCACGTCCACGGAGTTGACGGGCTGGCATTGGAATGATTGCAATGCATCCGACAGCCCAAACTCTCCGACAGTGTCCCATCCATTGGTATTACCGAGCTCTTCGTCGTGATTCTCCTGATCAGTTAAGACCGGCTCTCGTTTTCCAACAGCACCACTGCGCACCGTCGTTTCATCGTCGTCGTCATCGGATGTTGTTGTATCACTGTCTGTTGGCGTGGTATGGGGCGAGTCGAGTACGACCTCCAATGGAGCGAATCGAACAGATCGTTGTTTTGTTTCACTACTAGTGGACATTGTCATTGGTTTTGGAACTGGGGGCACGACCACGAGTTCTCGAGCAACTTGGAGAGGAGGAGGCGGAGGCAGTGTCTGATCTTGGTTGGTGCTGTTGTTTGTGTTTGTGGATCGGAGTGAATCATCTGGTATTTGTTGTGAGGGTGTGGATCGCATGGACACGGATAGATCGGATGTGAGAGATACTTCCTCTTCCATGGCGTGTAGCCTGCGAAAGGGAGAAAGAAAGGTGTTAGATTGGATGCATGTTTGTATGTATGACTAGCTAGCTACTTGTACTAGCTAGACAGCCTGGATACCGGTATCACTTACATGGAGAATGACCTTGCCGAGTCCCTTAAATGCTGATCAAGGGCTGGATCCTGCAACAATGGATTTGGAGTATAGCTGTACCTTTTGCTCCCCAACAGGTCTGCATTGCCCTGATTGCCATTGCCATTGGGCAGACGGTACTCATACTGCTGGCTGTCCACACTGCGTGCCAGACTCGCTTGTTCCATTTGCATTTGAAGCTGCAGTTCCATTTCCATGGTACCGGTACTACTAGTACTGACTGAGCTACTAGTAGTGTCTCCTCCTTGCTGCATATCATGAGTTGGTGGTGTGGGAGTGGTTCTGATAGTGTTTCCACGCGAGGCAAAGAACGGGGTCATGTGTGCGTCATAGTCTTCTTCCGAGGCATCTAGCAACACGGTCTCTGCCAAGTCGGCCGTGGGTCTACTAGTAGCATTGTCATTGTCATGGTCATCTTGCTCTTGATCTTCTAGCTCCAACTGCGCTTCTTCATCCCGTAGAGACTCAAAGAGGCGCTGCAGCATTGTGTCTTCGCGACTGCTTCTGCTAGAGAAAACCATCTTGTAAATCCTTCGTCTTAAGAAGATCTTCTTTCTTGCTCTTGTTCTTCTTCGTCTTCTTCACAAACACAAAGGATCAATTCAACTCAGTTCAATTCAAGCACTCGTCGACCATCACCAACACACTAAGAAGACACTACTTAGTAAGAAGACAACCAAAGCAACGCGATCTCACGCCTGATGCTCGGATCCGGATGGTGGTTCCGTGTTGTTTTCCAAAGTACTTGCTCATTTGTTTCTCACATGTTTCTGAAACCGGACACTAATGAATCACTCTCTAAGTAGTAGAGGAACTGAGACATCACTGTTAAATCTTGCTTCCAAATTATCAAATTCACCATAAGTAACAACCCGCGATCCTAGTCACACACGGGCCGAGCTTGACACATGTCACGATTTCTGTGCCAAAGAAGATTCTCCACTTGGGGAAAGTTCTCTCTTTACATGTAGTAGTTCCTCTGTCATCTCTTGTATGCAGACTCTCCAGAGACAGCTATTGGATTGCACTTGCGGCAAGGTTTGCCTACCACCTGGAGTCAAAGCCGAGGTACATTACCGTACAGTTATCCTAAGAGGCGGACTCAATTGGCTGGCCTGATCAAGAAAGCATCAGCTACAACTACTAAGTAGACCCTACACTGTACGTTTTCTTCGGTGGACACCAAACAGGCAACGCAAGGGCTTTAGTGAAGGAAAACTGGGTTGACGTCCATAGCTCGTCCTCCAAAACAGAGGATAGCATTACATATTGCAGAGCAAAGTGACTTGCGCTACAGTTTTGGACAGTCTTTCGTACCTGGCTGGCATTCTAAGTTCCTTCTTGTAACTTAAGCATGATGCTAGCTATAGCTTCATAGACGTACTGTGCGCAATCAGCCATCGCTCCAACAAACATCGCCTCTGCCGAACAGTCCTTTCGAGCATTCATCGCTCGTCTGCAAGCTTGCTTGTGCCGCAACTATATCCTCTCCCACGTCATCATCATGACAGCTACGTAGTCCCGCATTGGTTCCACTGCCGCGGTCCTGTATCATCATTTGCGCTGAAGAAATGAGACAATGAGACCGTTCAAAAGACAAGTCCGTTCAAGAAATACCCTCCTTGCCTCCTCGCGTTGGCGAAAGATTCAGCAACAATGCGCAGCCTACCGTACCGGAGGGGCAAACCCTCACAATTTTTTGAAATTCAATATCATTTTTTAAAATATGGCAGTTTCAAAAACGGTACTGGCAACGCTGAAACGGTACTGGCAACGCTGAAACGGTACTCAAATTGAAATTCACGATTTTAAAAGTATTTTTGATGCCTGATAGTGGTCATTTTTACTCAATAAGTCTTTATCTCGTTGAAGCTTCTCCATTCCTACCGGTACATCTCTATCCATCATCTATCTGCCACCGGTACTTCTGACCGGGACTCCTAGCAAGCTACCAGGCGATTACAGCACAGCACTGCCTTTTGATAGGTACCGTAGCCAGCCATGAGGTGTGCTGTTGGCTAGCTGGCAGACTAGCTGTAGCACCTACTAGCTAGCCAACGAACGAATGATCCGGACCAAGTTCCTGTACAAAATGCTAAAGTTTGCTCTTCTTACATGATTATCCTTACACTGGCTGCCTATAAGAGCGAGGTAAGAGGAGTCGAGTCATTGGAGGGGTGAAGTATGAGGCGTGCATGTTTTGCTGTGCTGTTGCTGCCTCGTCTTGCAATCCAAAGCAAGGTCTAGCTAGCTAGGAGGGTGACACATTCCCGTTGGAGTGGAGTGGAGTGGATTGATTCAATTCGCCTTCTATCACTTTTACTACATGGACACGAAAACGGCCTCACTTCAGTTCCCGTCTCGATACGTCCGTAGGTAGATACAGTAGATAGATAGGCAGGTCGGTAGTAGCTCCTGGCATCACACACCCCGGGATGACAGCAAGCAACTCTTTCCTCACTGCGTAGTGTCTCTTGCTTGGTTGCTTGATTTGATTGCTTGCTTGTGTGTGCCAGTCAGTATGTAAAAACATGTATGTTCAAAATTGTTTGCATGCCCCAATCGTTCATTGCATGCAATGCCATGCTGCCACCCGCAGAGAATGGCATTTGTGTGTGTATAGTTGTTGGTTATTGTTGGTCTTCTTCTTGTCGTTGCATAGTCTTGTGATTGTGGTTGTCATGCATTTGACTTTCGGATGATAGTTCGACGCAAAAGTCTCCCATACTGGTGGTGGAGTGTGGTTTTGCATGTGTGGAGGAGGAAGCATCTTGTACCACAGCGACGGCTTCGACATCGTATGACGTGCGACTGTCTTCTTCGTCACTGCCATCGGTCAATGCCAAATCGGACGATGGCTTGCCGAGACCATCTTCATCGTCTTCTTGTGATGATGGAGGAGGAGATCGTCCGTCAAAGATGAGTCCGGGATGATGTCGGATAAAGATGAATAGTGACAAAAAGGCACTTCCAATGATACAGGATCCCATGAGTCGAAAGGCATCTTCGTAGGGCAACTGTCGGAATCCGAGACTGAAGAGTACGGCACCGGCATTGCCACCAGCTCCGACAATGCCCGAAATGGATCCGGTAATGGGTGGATTGACATAGGGGACAATGCCATAGGAAGATCCTTCTGCCATTTGGACAAAGAGACTAAAGGAAGCCATGGTGACAATGGCAGATGCCAGCGAAGTGGTTTGTGAAAAGACGAGAATGAGACTTCCTTCGAGGAGGAGTACAATGGTGTGCACCCATAGTCGTCCTCGCATGCCCGCTCTTGCATTGGCCTTGTCACTACAGTATCCACCCAACCCTCGTGCAAATAGGTTGAGGAATCCAAAGATGGACGCAATGGCAGCAGCCGATTCAGTGGACTGTCCAAACTGATCCTTAAAGTAGAGAGCTGCGGCGTTGTTCATGGTCATTTCCACTCCTGCAACAATGGCAAGTAGAGTAGAGAGAGACAGGGGATGAGATACAGACATTTGCCAATACAGATGATGCATGGATACATCATACATGATCTTGAGGCTTACCAAAACAACATGCATACTGCACAAAGAGCAACCAAGTGTTGACATCCAAGAGTCCTCCAATGAAAGAGGAAGCAAGTTTGACATCTTGCATTTCTCCTTGTTGCTTGAGTTGCTTAAAGTTTCCTCTGGGCGCATCTTCACTGATAAAGTACATGACGATTCCCGAGGCAAATGCAATGGTAGCAGGGACAACGGATACAGTTCTCCACGCCTTTTCAGCAATGCTAGCTGGATCTTCCGTATTGAACGAGTAGAACCACTTGAAAAGAGGAAAGAGTGCCGATCCCATAATGAGCTGTGCCACTCCGGCCCCCAGATTCCCCCATCCCGCTGCGGTAGCATTAGCCGTTCCAACAACATTGGGAGTGAACATTTTGGTGCACCAGTATTGACACATGACAAAAGTGCCTCCGGCAAATCCAATGCACAGACGCGTCACGGTAAGTCCTGTAGCCGTATGTACTAGCCCTAGGCAAGCCGTGGGGATACTCGCACTACAGAGAATGACCAAGTAGAGAATGCGGGCTCCGTACTTGTCGCAACAAGGTCCCAATAGAAAACGCATAATCACAGTTCCACCCACTCCAGCAATCGAAGACGTCCAGATTTGTTCATCCGTTAGTTTCAAAGAATCGCGAATCTCGGAAAGCAAGGGCGCCGCCGCAAACCACAAGTTAAAGGCAATAAAGTAGCCCCACCACGCGCAGTGAAACGCACGCATATGCGGACGCGCAAACGACCATAGCTTGATCTCACTAGCTTTGTCATCTTGATCTGGATCTGTCTTTAAAAAGTACTTGTTTTCAGTAGAACTAGTAGTAGCGGTGGAACTAGCGTCATTGTCTTCACCTTCCGTACTACTGTCACTCTCAATAGTAGGTAGGTTGTTGTCATTGGCATTCAGTTCTTCTTCAGCCATCTTGTTGTCTTGCACAATCTGGTTGGTACTGATAATCGTGTGGGCTGAGAAATACGGATTCATCTTGGCTAGCTAGTAGATGGGTAGTTGGATGGGTAGATGGATGGGTTCTTAAGAGCAAGGAGAAGCAGATTTCCAATCAATCAGAGCAAACCAAACCAAACCAAGATAATGAGATCAGAGTGATCAGATCAGATAGATGAGATGAGATTAGCTAGCTAGCTACTAGCTGGTAGTTGCTTGGTTGGAAGCTTTGTGGTTGGATTGCCTGATCGATGATGGATTTTATGAGGCGCCGTTTGGCAAATCCCCAACAGCTAAGATGAGCTCGACGAAAATGAGGCAAGCCAAGCCCCGTCTTGGATGGCCCAATTTTTGCTTTTATATTCTATTCATGACAAAGATTTCTATCTTCTGATAACTAAGACAGACTATCGATCAAAGAGATGATGCCTGCCCATTTTAGACTGTCACATAACTATTCACTATCCTAATTACTGTACAGCACACTCCATCAAAAGCTCGTCATGCGATCTCATTCGCGCCCAAAATCCCGCTTCCGGAAAACACTAATTACTCCAATGGAGTGAACAAATTGTGGTGCGAGTCAAAACCGTTGGATCCAATACACTCTGGTACAATGTCTACGGCACGCCGCCGTTTCTCGCTGTTGACTTTTGGTAATTAGACCGTTGGATGCTTTTAGAATAGGCGACCCGTGCACCTTGTTTGTCACCCAAGCTGTCAATATTAATGGAAGCTGGCAATTCCACCCTCGCTGGAAATATCTTATGATCCTGACGTCATTCAAAAATCAACACTTCTTTCTCCACAAGATTGCCGCCTTTTGAAAGATAGAGATGTCACACGGCCATCTTGACCAGTTCAAAAAAACCAGAAGCAACACCCTTTCACCTCTGCTGTTCGATTCTGTGACGTCGACATTTCATCAGCTGCCCGCCACCGCTAACGGCGGGATTTGATTCAACCCGGGAATTGAAACACTTCCCACCGCCATTTTCAGGTCCCACGCAAAAAACCGTGACCTGACACCATCAAATAATCAAATGAGCTGTTCGGAAGATATCATGGAGGATGCATGATATCTTCGGAAGATATCATGGAGGATGCATGAGGATGGTCTTGGTTTCCAATTCCATCCGGGATGTAACAGTGCTGTTTGATGAGGGCACCGAGGTCATCAGAACTACTTGAAGTCTTAGATTGATGATCCCCTGCAAGTGGAGCACTAGCTAGAACCCAGCTTGATTCTAACATTCCTGGTAGCTACATGCCTATAGCTAGTAGATGAGTTCGTGGTTCATTCGCGCCATGGATTACATACATGAAGCTTGCTTCCTGCTGAATCGTATCTCTCTTGATGCCAAGCTCGGGAATTGGGAGTTAGCCAGCTACCTGTACATCTTGAAACTTGAAACTTGAAGCGTCAGGCATCTTGGTAATTAGCTCGTTCGCTCGAGCCAAGCTTTGGCCCTAACGAGGATGTTTGTGAGACGGCACTATACGTCACGCAAGCAACATGTAGTACTCCACGTTGCGTAGGTCCCGTTCCCACATACATGTTCCTTGTCCTTGGTTGTCGCTTCATCGTGCCATCCCTCAATGCTCCGTCTGCTTTCCTGGAAACGCAGCCGCAATGGTGGCTTGCCCTGGAGAAGTTCATCTA
Organism: Seminavis robusta; assembly: GCA_903772945.1. Lineage (NCBI taxonomy): Eukaryota > Bacillariophyta > Bacillariophyceae > Naviculales > Naviculaceae > Seminavis > Seminavis robusta. Next base: position 22,568 of record CAICTM010001251.1, on the reverse strand, counting down.
TCCATCGTTCTTCCTCAAGAATGGCTGGCTGGGCAGCTGAATGGTTCGATTCAATCAATTTGGCTCCTCTGGGCTGCCCTTTGAAGAGAAGGGCGGCTGTGGTATGAGCTTGTCTACATTGTATGCCTGTCATGAGCTCCATCCTCGGACTCGTAATCAAGTCATGTAGATGCCTTGCCTACAAGACAAGAGCCCGCTACCCGCCGTGCCTATGACTGAAACTGCCTTTCAGCTTTAGCGCATAGTTTCTACATGTAGCTAGTCACGAGAGGGATACGGTGGCAGCAAGTTATCACCAATGACGAACGAGGCACCTCATCTTGCTGTTTGAGCTCCACTAGCTAGCTAGCTAGTACCGGTAGCTAGTTTGCTTGTTTGCTAGCTACGGTGCGGTACCGGCATATAGCGTTCGTATGAAGTTATGAACATATTTATGTATGTCGTATGCATGTATAGCTATGACTAAGGAAGCAGCTGGGTGAAGCCAGATAAAACGCTTCAAGATGATGATGATGACGGTGGCTGCCAACTTTTGACGGAGGATCTACGGTGTAACCTCCTTTGGCAGCCGAAAGTCACGAACGTTGGCTCTTCAGCTCAATACAAGTCCCCTAGTAGATCACTCGATCGATCATTCCATCAATCGTATACCCGAAAGAAGTAGTGGGCATGGTCAAAGCAAGCCAAACCACTCGTCAAAGAATCCCCGGTAATAAAAAGTTTGAATTCAAACTCAGTGTTGTTCTTGGAGGCTTCCTCCACATCAAAGGAAACCACTTCGTCAAAAGACACCACCTCACCTGCAGTGATATTCTGTGCGACAGACAAGAGCTGCTCGCTGGCACCATCCTCCGAAAAGGCACTTTCCTTCACAGCAGAAAAAAGCACTGCGGGCAACACCCCCTCGTTCTGGATCGAATACGTTAGAGTAACAGTCTCAAGTGTGGACACCCGCCCTTGCGCTTTGGTCATGTACCCAACCAGTCGTAGAGCTCCGTAGTCTTCCAACAACGTCAGGTCTCTGCCAATCTGACCACGACATCTCGTGTCCAGACGGTGGATTCGCTGCAGTTCTGCCGTGGGAAGACCCGTCGCAGGATCCACCTCTGAAATTATAATGTTGACGTCTCGACCAAGATTGGTCGACAGTGTCAGGGAAGTTCCCTTGACCACCATCCCATTGAAGAGTACCGAGTTTCGTTGCCCTTCGACAATGATATACACCACCTCGTTGGTCAGGTTGACGCCCTTGACTGCTTGCCGACAGACACCATTCGATGACACCGTTGCGCAGCCTTTACCAGTGTACTCAAACTCCAGTACCATGGGAGGCTCGCTGTCGTCATTGCACACTCGAGCCGCGGGAAGCGAAATGCTGCGACACCCTCTTCCTGACGATGTCCGGCAGGAAATGTCAGCATCCAATTTGCAGACATCCGTTTCCGGATCTGGCGTTGGTGCATTGGTTCCAGTTGGAGACACGGTTGGGGCAGTGGTTGGGTAGAGAGGCGGCAAGGGTGATCCGGCAGTGAAAGTCTGCAGATCAGTACCCCAACATTGTCGTCCAGTGGTTGTCTGGGCGCCAACGGTAATTAAAAAGTTGTACGTTTTGCGTGTTGTCAAATCCAACGTGACAGCAATGGAAGCGGAAAAGGTTTCGCCGGCATCCAGGACAGCTCCGGCAACCTTTTCAGTCAAGTTGAAGAAGAACGGTTCGACATTGGAGACAATTGTAAGACTGGTTAGGGTTGAGGGTCCACCTTCGATGTCGAACGGAACGGTAATATCCATCTCAAATGTCTGGTTGGCAAAGCATGATATCACACCCTGATCCTCGTTCGTCCATTGGATGAGCTGGACAGCCCCAAATCTGTCCTTCAGAAAGAGATTGCTGGAGCATGAGCTGTGGTATTGAATAGCCTGAAGAATGCTCTCTGGATTGTCAGTAATGTTGCTGTTGTAGATAGTGATCAGCTGGTTCGCCTCGAATCGGTTGCCTCCATCCGAAAGAGTAAAAGCGGAGCCCACTTGGACCCAGCCTTGGTGATAGATCGTTTCACCATTCGTGTCTGTCACAACAATGAATGCTGATTCGTTGCGACTCGTTGGCGGCCCTCCATTATTATCCGCACAAACGAAAAGCCCAGATTCACCTTGTACATTGAAACTTTGTTCGCAATCTCCTCCATTGAACAAGAAACCCATCTCAAAGGGTCGCCCAGAGCATTGCTCGACAGGGGGCGGTGTGGCATTGCAGCTTGTAGCCCCAGGGGGTGGTACACAAGTTGTTTCCAGGTCAAATTTACAAGTCTCTGTTGGCGATGACGAGGGAGCCAACACAAATCCAACACTTGGCAAGTAACTTGGTGTCAGGCTCTGCATGCTAGCTTGTTGGCCCGATGAGTTTTCGGTAGTGGGGACAAGTGTTGGGTTGACATCGCTCGGAACATTGGTTGTCATTGAAATCTGCACACTTGTAGCTTGTGATGACGACTCGGTCGTAGGGGCAATTGTCGGGGTGTCATCACTTGAATCATTACTTGGCGCGATATTTTGTTGGCCCGGTGATGGCTTGGTAGTAGGGACAAGTGTCGGTTTGTTGTCACTTGAAACATCACTTGGCAATGGGATCAGGTCGCCAGTTAGTGGTTGGGAGGAAGGTATTTTGGTGGTAGGGACAAGCGTCGGAATGTCAGTTGGAAGGTCAACCTGCGATGCCGTTGAAATGGCACTGGGGCCTGCACTTTGTTGTGCTGAGGGGTTAACTGTAGAAGGCGGACTCGATATTTGTGCAGGGACTGGCGACAACGAGTCCGCGAGAATATCAAATTTGATTGCGGTTGTAGCGCTGCATTGGCTGTCATTTGATTTGCCGCTTGCCTCAACACCGACATTGGCAATGACCTGGCTATCAACACAAAGGTTTATTTCGCTGGTTTGATACGCGACAAGATTGCCCGTGTCACCGGCAGCAAAGGTCATTACACTCTCATCATCTGAAACCACCTTGCCATCAAGAGAAACTTGCAAAGATGAAGTTGCTGCTTCGGCGCTAATCCCCGAGCCAAAAACAGTAAGTTCGAACTGCACCTCGGCGAAGCATGTGTGTTCTACCCCATCGTCTTCGCAAGTGTAGCCAGCAAAGACAAAAGCCCCAAACTCATCCAAAAGTGCATTCTTCCCACGGGCACAGGAGGAATCAATTTGCACTGTTTGCGTGGTCACGAGATCAGCGGAAGATCTGACAACCGCTCTGAAGTTTTCAGGCAGACAATTGCCTCCTGCACTCCGGAGAGTTAGGTCATCGTCCACTTGCACTTTACCAGAAAAGTAGGTCAAGTTCCCGCTCGTAATGACGACGTCAGCGACAGCTTCATTCTCCCATGCATCGACGCAGTCAGTAGTCGTGTTCTCGCAAGCGCTCCCGGTGTATCGGTAGGTAAGCGAAGACGTGCACGAGTCAGGACATTGACACTGCATCATGGGCTCGCCAATCAGGCTTTCGCAGTCGCTTCCGTCCAGTTGCTCGCAGGTAGCTTTGACAAAGACTCTGCACGGAGGGCTGACGTCAAAGCTGTGCGTAGCTGTCCCGTCACATGTGATGTTACTTGGGGAACTTGCTTTGGCCATCAGTGAGACTGTTTGATCGCCCTCCTCGCACATGTCCACCGTGTCGGTTTCCACCACTGTCTCGGTTGTGCCCGGTTGGATGTTGCTTATGTCAGGAACGATAATCACCAACAGATCCGTTTCGTCCCGACGCGTACGTTCCATTGTCGTGACGTCCATCGCGTTGACTCCAACATTGAGAAGCTCATAGCTGTACTGAACCGACTGAAGACAGTCTCGTCTTGTACCGTCGTCGCTCAGGCAGCCAACCAGCTCTAACGCGCCAAAGGAATCCTTGAGGTTTAGCTCTACAACATCTGGCCCGTTCGAAGTGAAGAACGTCATTTCCTGAAGTGTGTCGCCCACCTCTGAGTCCACCATAGAACAGGTGAGGACATCGGGAAGGGGAGATCCATCCGACGTTGAAACAACAATCGTTTCCCCAATATGACCACTGCTTGGATAGACGTCCAGGAAAACCGCAGCTTCCGAGTCTGCTTTACAGGCTACGCCAACAGAACTATTCTTATGGATCGCCCCAAAGTCCTGACACGATGTTCCCGTTTGTTTGTTGGTTGGAGTGCTTGTTTCGCATTGTGACGACGACAGCCGAAAAGTTAGTTTAGCGAGAGCCGGGTCAGACGGCTCCCTGCAGAGCAAACGAGGGCTGTCCATGGACCCACAGTCAATGCCAAGTGCGGACATGCAGTCAATTGTAACGTCCATGTCGCATGCCACGCCGGTCTCAAACTCGGAGGTCGAGGATGACAAACAAATGCCTCCATTCGGTGATGTTGCGATCACGTTGATCGTTGTAGAGTAGACTTGGTCGTTGCACGCATTGACACTTTCCCCTTCGCTGGCAACGATTGTTGCTCCTGGCTCCGCAATAGTGGATCCCAGGATGGGTATGAGTACTTGCGTATTGTTGCCCCTGGTCCTCTCGAGAGTGGTAACGTTTGCATTCATGGATCCAGTATTCGTTATCGAGTAATAATACGAAACATCGACCATGCAGTCATACTCGTCGCATGCTTCGAGCTGAAGGCTTCCAAACGTATTCTGAAGCTTCAAATCCTCTTCGCCCGAAAGGTTGAAAGATATCTTTTGAATATCTTCGCCATCGGCGGTGGTTAGAGTACAAGAAATGTAGGGAGGCAGCCCATTGTTGACCGACAGTTCGATTTCCCCCCCTTCACTGACGACTTTTGAATAGAGCACGTTGGAATTCGAATCACTACACGAAACTCTGGCTAGCCGTGCACTGTCTGGAATGCCTCCTAGGTCAACGCAAGTTACACCAGGTTGGTTCTGATAGCTTTCCGCGCAGGAGGCATACTTTAGACGAAAACGCACTGAGCTGATGGAGCCATCATCTGAGCAAGATCTTTCAATGGGCTTGAGATCAGAACAGGGGGCGCCAGCGTCTGTAGAACAATCAACCTCGGTCTGCAATACAGAGGAAATGAGTGAAGGTTAGCCGAAGACATGAATAATCAATCGCTTTCAAACCTTCTCTAAAGGCTTACCGTAATCACACATTGACTCGAAGGCATAATTGTTGTTGTCAAGGAAGATAGGAAAGTTGAAGAAGACGACGGCATGTCGCTTTGGACGTTGCCGGACGCAGAGTTGGAAAGGGTAGGAGCGCTCGTAGGCAAGGGTGGAGAAGGCTCAATGGATGCACTAGCTGGTATGCTACTCGGGACCCCAGTTGGTCCAGGATTTGGCACTGTCGTGGTACCAGGGCTCGACGGAAAACTCATGGTCGGAAGAACTGTGTTGGCCGGTCCACTCGCAGCAGCAACATCTTCAGTAGTCGGTTGCAGGGAGCCTGGTTCTTCTGTTTCAATCACATCACCACCAGTGGGCACTTCACTGAGCGGAACGGATGTCATGACAGTACTTGGTACCTTACTGATTGAATCGCTCTGCTGTTGGCTTGGCGTAGGGCTGGGTACGAGTATGTCAATGGGAGCCGAAGTAATTTCGGCGCTGCCACCAATTGGCGCGATTGGGGGAATTGTTGCCCCCATGCCGGGTGTAGCAAATGGCTGAACGCTTGATGGTACCTCACTGGACGAATCGCTGTGCTGTAGGCTTGGCGTTTGACTGGGCATGCCAGTTGTGATCAAAGTAATAGCCACGCCATCACCGATTGGCGCGGTTGGGGATGTTGTTGCCCCCGTGTCCGGCGTAGCAAATGGCTGAACGCTTGATGGTGTCATTGTTTCTACAATGGCTCCATCGAGATCCCCGGTGCTTGGTTGACTTGTCAACACTATTGTCGCTGCATCGGAGGAAGAGATGCTTGGCATGGGACTGGCGGCGAGGCTAGTGGGCATGTCAGTTTCTTTCGCGCTGGGCATTCCACTTGGTGCTTCCAGTTCTGTGCCATTGGTAGTGGTGGGCCCCACAACACTTCCAGTGTCAAGGATTGTTGGCTGGTTGGAAGGTTCAGTGTCACTGATAGTGGTTGGTCCCACAACACTTCCAATGTCAACGGTTGTTGGCTGGTTGGAAGGATTTGTGTCACTGATAGTCGTGGGCCCCACACCACTTCCAGTGTCAAGGATTGTTGGCTGGTTGGAAGGTTCTGTGTCACTGATAGTGGTTGGTCCCACAACAGTTCCACTGTCAACGATTGTTGGCTGGTGGAAGGTTCTGTGTCACTGATAGTGGTTGGTCCCACAACAGTTCCAGTGTCAAGGATTGTTGGCTGGATGGAAGGTTCTGTGTCACTGATAGTGGTTGGTCCTACAACACTTCCACTGTCAAGGTTGTTGGCTGGTTGGAAGTTCTGTGTCACTGATAGTGGTTGGTCCTACAACACTTCCACTGTCAATGTTGTTGGCTGGTTGGAAGTTCGTGTCACTGATAGTGGTTGGTCCACAACACTTCCATGTCAACGGTTGTTGGCTGGTGGAAGGTTTGTGTCACTGGTAGTGTGGGCCACACACTTCCAGTGTCAAGGATTGTTGGCTGGTTGAAGGTTCTGTGTCACTGATAGTGGTTGGTCCAACACATTCCAGTGTTAAGATTGTTGGCTGGTTGAAAGTTCTGTGTCATTGATAGTGGTTGGTCCTACCACATCCAATGTCAAGGATTGTTGGCTGTGGAGGTCTGTGTCACTGATAGTGGTTGGTCTACAACACTTCCACTGTCAATGGTTGTTGGCTGGTGGAAGGTTCGTGTCACTGATAGTTGTTGGTCCTACAACACTTCCATGTCAAGTTGTTGGCTGGTTGGAAGGTCTGTGTCACTGATAGTGGTTGGTCCCACAACACTTCCAATGTCAACGGTTGTTGGCTGGTTGGAAGGTTTGTGTCACTGTAGTCGTGGGCCCCACACACTTCCAGTGTCAAGGATTGTTGGCTGGTTGGAAGGTTCTGTGTCACTGATAGTGGTTGGTCCAACAGCATTGCCAGTGTTAATGATTGTTGGCTGGTTGAAAGTTCTGTGTCGTTGATAGTGGTTGGTCCTACCACAGTGCCAATGTCAAGGATTGTTGGCTGGTTGGATGGTACTGTGTCACTGATAGTGGTTGGTAATACAACACTTCCACTGTCAATGGTTGTTGGCTGGTTGGAAGGTTCAGTGTCACTGATAGTGTTGGTCCTACAACACTTCCATGTCAATGTTGTTGGCTGGTGGAAGGTTCAGTCACTGATAGTGGTTGGTCCCACAACACTTCCATGTCAACGGTTGTTGGCTGGTTGGAAGGTTCTGTGTCACTGTAGTGGTTGGTCCACAACACTTCCATGTCAATGGATTGTTGGCTGGTTGGAAGGTTCTGTGTCACTGATAGTGGTTGGTCCAACAGCACTTCCAGTGTTAATGATTGTTGGCTGGTTAGAAAGTTCTGTGTCGTTGATAGTGGTTGGTCCTACCACAGTGCCAATGTCAACGATTGTTGGCTGGTTGGATGGTACTGTGTCACTAATTGCAGTGGGTCCCACAACACCTCCAATGTCAATGATTGTTGGCTGGTTGGAAGGTTTTGTGTCACTCAAAGTTGTGGGTCCCACCACACTTCCAGTGTTAACATTTGTTGGTTGGTTCGAAAGTGGCATTGTTGGCAGTTCTGTTGCGGCGTTGCTAGGGATGCCAGCGGGCATGACGCTTGGTGTGTCCGTAGGAACAAGCACAGGAATGACAGGACTTGAGCTGTTTGGAACCATGTTAGCTTCAACGGTGGGTTCATAGCTCGGTTGGGTTGTGGTTGAAGGCAGCTCGGCTTGCGTTTGACCGGGTGATTGACTCGGTATCAAAGCTGGCTGCGAGATTGTACCGTTGCTCGTTACACTAGTAGGCCTCGGCGACACAGGTTGGGCTGATACATCACTCGGACTGTTAGTTGGGAACGGTGTGCCAGCCGCAATGTTGAAAACCAAAGCAGCCTCGTCAGAGCACTCTTCTCCAGTTGTGTCAGCCTTCCCAACAGCGTAGACCGAGGCATCGTGTTGGCCGTCCGCGCAAAGATCAACTTGGGATGGTATGATAGTGGAGTACTCGTTCTGGGTGGTCAATGCCGGAAACGTAATGGAACCAGGACTCTCAACACCATTCAGTACAAAGTTCCAATCGGACAAGACTTGGTCCTCGGTTCCACTCCATGCAGTATCAATTTGGTACTCAACATCGACGTGGCAATTGTGAGGGACAAGGTCCGAGCAGGTGTACCCAACGAATTCAAATGCACCAAAGTCGTCAAGTAGTGCATTGCGACCGGTGTCGCACGAAGAGTCGAGCATCGCAATTTGGGAAATATCGCCAGCCCCAATGGAAACAACGTTGATTTGAAACTTCTCTGGAAGACACTCGCCTTGGTTTTCGAGCACAATGTCGTCGTCGATTTGGACCCGACCTTCAAAGAACTTGACTTCGTCACTCGTCACGACCAACTCAACTAGAGCCTCGTTCGGAGCAAAATCAGCGCAGCCTTCCAAATCCTCGGCACACGACGCTGCAGTGTATCTGTACACCAGCTCCCTTGGACAGCCATCTTCGCACATGCACTGCACCATCTGCTCCCCAACCAGTTCATTGCAGTCAATTCCGCCCAACGTTGTGCATCCCAGCATCACAACGACGTCGCATGGCGGGTTTACTTCAAATTCATGCTGAGCTTCGCCGAAGCAAGTAAGGTTGTTAGGTGGATTCGCGGCAACCATGACGCTGGTTTGATATTCTCGAGCATCACACAAGTTGACGGTTCGTCGTTCCGCCAATCGCAGGTTGTCAGCAGGTGCCAGATTTGTCTGCCACAGACCATTCTCTAGTTCTACGGATATACCGTTTGTTGTGCGTTCGAATTGAGTGATGTCAATCTCATTGGTCCCAATGTTGTCGATGGTATATGTAAAGTCTATTTCGGCCATGCAATCGGCAACCTCTCCGGAAGGATCCGAGCACCGTTGAAGCTGGAGACTGCCAAACGTACTCTTGAGCTCCAGCAATTCTCCCGTCTCCGCGTTGGATGTTGAAAACGTAACTTCCTGGTAGAGGCTGCTGCCCCCCAATGCCGCCGAATCTCTAATGACACATAGCAATGTCGGGGGGAGTGCTGATCCATCAGTTGCTCTGATGTCAATTGTTTTGCCCGGGAAAACAGTTTCTTCAGGAAAGGACGCATTGCTGTCGACCACGCCGTCGGCATATGGCAAGCACACAATCCCCACGGGGTAGTAGTTAGGGATCTCTTGGAAATCCACACAAGTGCTATGTCCTTCACTTTGAGGAGAAATCGCAAAGCTTTCATTGCAGTTTCTAGGCTGGTATTTGAATCTCAGTTCAGTCAAAGGAGCATTACCACAAGAGATCGCAGGGCTTTCAAGCTGTAAACAGTCAACCCCCTCATCGGAAAAGCATTGAATATCGACGGCTAGAAGGCATGACACACTGGTTGAAAACTGGTAGGTAGATTCAGAGGGGCACGTCAAACCGCTCAATTCAGACGTTGCCTCGACTTGCACATGCGTTGTGAAGTGATTGTCTCTGCACCTATTGATGGTTTCATCTCGGGGCAGAATGACGACACTGCCAGCTGCTATTTCGGGGGACCACAAATCATTTAGATGATCTTGGACGTCGACACCGGATGATGATGTGCGGTTGCTTTGTAGTGACGTGATGATGGCAGCCTCGCTGCCATTGTTGAGAATTGTGTACGCGTAAGAAACTTCGTGGTCGCACTGGAGGTCGTCGCATCCTTGGAGTTGCAAGCTTCCAAATGTATTTTGGAGCCCCAAGACAGGTGACGACGACGAACTACTAGACAAATCCATTGTCACTCTTTGTAGCAAGATCCCTTCGTCGTCGTCGTCGGTATCAGCAGCAGAATAGATGGAACACGTGGTTTCGTTGGCCGTTGCTGAACTATTCGAGAGATCGAGGTAGAACGAATCTTCATACTGCAGCCTGGAAACGTCAATCAGTAGCTGTTCCCGAGCATCAAAACACACCACTCGGACAAGAGGCTCATTATCGAATGCAGCCACGTCGGTGCATACAAACGCATCAGCAGACTGTCCATTCCGACTCTTGTCACACGAGGCATATATGATTTGAAACTGAGCACGCTCCATGGGACCCTTGCAGCTTGTGTCTTCGAGCGGCGATATCTCGTCACATGAAACCGTCTCAGCACTCAGAGGATGAATAGTCTGACACTTGATAAGAGTCTGTAGAAGCGAGAAGTATTTGTGAGTCAAATGGCGTAATCCATCCGCATACACTTTTCACACGAATGTTTCTTACCTGCAACCCGCACGATCCAGTTGGCCCAAGTGTGTCCACAGGTCTCGAAGGTAATTCTGTTGGAGCATGGGACGGTTCCTCGGAGGTGAAAAGTTCGACGGGTGCTGTGGAGGGCACAGGAGCAGCCGATGGCACGGGCGTCTCATTAGCAGGCACACCGGATGGCGCATTAGATGGCTTGACGCCATCACCTGAAACAGTTGGCGACTTGCTCGGACCTCCCATCATACTACCAACGTTGGTAGGTACGATTGTTTTTACCGGTGCAGCAGTTTCAGGTTGCTTCGTGGGGATAGTAGTCGTTGTTGGATCAAGCGTGCTTGATGGCGCAACGGGGGGAAGGGCCACATTGCCGGCATTGGCATCATCTGTTGTGGGTGCCTGGGAAACAGGACTGGTTGAGGGAGCTATTGTGGCAATCTGATCTGTTGGTTGCATCACAGTTGGTGGCCAGTTGTCACCAGTGCTGCTGCTTGGAACTATAGTCAAAGTGATGGTAGTTGGACTTTCTGCATTGTTGTCATCTTCTTCAGTTGTGGGTCGTGTGGTACCCTCATCTGTACCAACTCCTGTGGGTGTTCCTGTTGGCTGAGTTGCAAATGTTGGCCAGTTGCCACCAGTGCTGGCACTTGGGATTATTGTCAATGTGGTGGTGGTTGGACTCTCGGTTTCATCATCTGGTGCTGTGGGCTGTGTGGCAACACCGTCGGTAACAACTATTGTTGGTCCTGCTGTTTCTGGTCCTCTATTTGTTGGCTGCATTGTAGCGGCAGCAGGAGCCCCTGTAGTATTGGGAGAGGTTGGTGTCCCAGCTGCTATAGTTGGCGTGTCATTGCTGCCATCATTTGTGGGCTGGACGACAACACCATCAAAGTCATCTTTTGTAGGTTTAACCGTTGACTGTCCAACTAATGTTGGCGCAGTTGTGATTGTTGTTGTGGTTGGAATAGCCGTCGCAGCGGAGGCAGCAGTTGGTACCTGTGTGCTTGTAGTTGGAGCACCTGTTTCTTGTACACCACCAGAAGTTGTTGGCTGGGATGTATCAATATCAGTAGCAATTTCAGAGGGACTGTGGTTGTTCATTATTGGTTGATGGTGTGTCTGTACTAGTAGGAACTTTTGTAACATCGGATGCTGCAGTTGGATCCTGTGTGCTGGGGCTGGGTGCTTTTGTACTTGTGCTACTGCTCAATGATGGTTGTTTGCTTGGTGTGGGAGTTGGCACAGGTGTGTCAACACTGCCAGGACTGGTTGGCTGTGTGACAACCCCATCCGAAGCAACTGCAGTTGGCACGACTGTAGGCTGTTTCATACTTGTTGGCTGCCTGGTTTCACCATCAGAAGCAACTTTAGAGGGCATTCCTGTTGGCTGAATCATACTTGTTGGCTCCTTTGTGCCAGGGATTGGGGCTGCTGTAGTACTAGTCGTCGATGGTTGCTGTGTGCCAGGGACTGAAGTTGGCATTTTTGTTCCATTGCTGCCAGGGGTTGTGGGCTGCGTGACAACCCCATCTGAAGAAAGTTCAGTGGGCATCCCTGTTTGCTGTTTCATACTTGTTGGTTCCAGTGTGCCGGTAGCAGGAGCTGTAGTAGCACTCGTCAATGATGGTTCCTGTGCGCCGGAAGCAGGAGCTGCAGAAGTTGGCACAGTTGTTTCGCCACCACCATCAGAAGTTGTGGGCTGCTTGGGTTCACCATCAGAGGCAACTATTGAGGGCATTCCCGAAGGTGGTTTCACTTGCGTGGGAGGTGCCGGGGCTTCTGTCTCATCTGCAGCAACTGTGGTAGGAGTCTCTGTGTCTTGTGCACCACCAGTAGTTGTGGGCTGCGTGACGACACCATCAGCCCCAATTGCAGTGGGAGCATCCGTTGGTTTGACTGTAGGCCTTTGTGTGGACGTGATGCTGGGTGTTTTTGAAGTACTGGTAGAGGTTGGTTTTTCCGTGGAAGTGGTTGTAGTTGGGGCTATTGTTGCTGCGTCACTACCAGTGGTGGGAAGTTCACCACTACCAGAGCCCATTATTGTGGGAGCGCCAGTTGGTTGTTCTTCGTTTGATTTTGTTGGCGTACTGGTTGAAACGGTAGCGGAGGGGATTGCCGTATCAACGGGAGCAATGGTAGGTTTGCTTGTGCTGGTTGTTGGATTTTCCATATCAGATGTTGGCTGTGCCACGTCACTGTCAGTCCCGATCATTGTGGGTGTTCCAGTTGGTTGTTCCGTTGTTGATGAAGTGGTCATGGAACTGGGTGCTGCTGTACTTGTGCTTGCATCTGTTGTTGGAACATTCGTGTCGTTGTCAGCGCTTGGAGCGGAAGGATCCGGTGTAGGTGCCTTGGACGGGGTTTTGGTGCTGCTTGTGGGTACAGGTTCAAGTGTAGTTTGTGTGATACTAGGAGCTTGTGTACTGTCTGGGGCGACCGCTGTAGGCTCTGGGGTGGTCTGTGACAAATCCGAGTTTGCTAGTGTAGGCGTTTCCGTTGCCGATTTCGAAGGCATCTCGGTTGGCACGTTCGTATCACCCCCTGATGCTGTTGAAGGGGGCTTTGTTGGTTCCTTTGTAGTGGCCAGCTGTCCCGGTGACGGAGCTAGAGTCGGGGACGAGGTCTGTTGGACGACGCGAGTTGGTACGACTGTCTCGGCAGGCTGTGAGGATGTTACGGCTACCGTTGGCGTACCGCTGGGCTGCGTTGCGACAACGGGCGTGGGTTCCGAAGAAGTCGTTGGTTCTACATCGCCTGGCATGGTGCTTGGCTTCATCGTAGGATCCGATGTAGGATCCAGCGTCGGATCAGGGGTGGGCCATGACGACGATGGAAATTCCGTTGTTGTTGGTTCGGCAGAAGGAAGCAGCACAGAATCCATGGTGGGGGGCGATGCTGGAACTGTAGTTGCAGTCGCCAAAGTTGGGTTTTGTACAGGAGTGTCTGGTTGCAATGACGGCGTTGGTGGGGGAGGCTTGGTTGTCGGTTTATCGGTGGAGGCGGGACTTGCGATGGGATTTTTCGTTGGAGGTTGTGGGTCGTCTGTGAGGGGATCTTGAGTGGGTTCCGTGGATAGTTGCTCAGTGGGAAGCTTGGTTGGACTGATGACCGGCATGGGCGTGGCTTTGGAGGGAGTTTCGGTGGGTTGGAACGCGTCATTGTCGGGTTCAGGTTGAGGCGTTGCCGTTGGTTTGGAAGTTGTTGCAGGTACAGTTGTGTTATCACCGTCTACAGGGGTTACTGGATCTGTTGGTACAGGTTCTGGCACGGGCTTATCAGTAGGTTGTTGTCCTGGCGTCTCTGTAGCCCCCTGCATAAAACTCCCCGCAACGAGACCTTGCAAATAGACGGACCAGAAATCTTGTTCTTCTTTTTCTTCCTTGTCGTAAATAAGGGGGTCGTTGTTTTCTGGTTGTTTCGGTTGTGGAAGGTTGACGAACAGCAACGGAGGCGTCTCGAACTCGTACGAAGTCGCACTAGATGAGCGAGAAGCCATTTCGCGGTGATCTTGAGGTTCCTGAGGTTCCTGTCGTCGATAACGCAATCTCTTGTGCGCTGCTGCGTCCGTCACGACTGCCCACGAAAGACTCGTGGTCACCGCCACGATCAGAGTGGAGGATGCGTTCAATCTCATGGCTGGGTTGATATTTCGTGTAGTAAGTATTTGTTGGCTTTGAGTTTTGCAATGGACTTGCTTTTTTAGGCGCCGTACAGTTCCGTACTCCAAAAACTTGAGCCACCACGAGAGTTCACCTGGCCTGACCTATATACACGGTACGAACATGCAGTATACCGCTTTACGCCAATCGAGTAGAATGAATCGAATCGGAGAAAGCCGAGGATGGATCGGAGTGATAAGGATGATACAAGTGGAGAGGCTTCAGATGCTTTGCACCGCCATTCCAGGAAAGTTGCTCGAACATTGTCAATGCGCAATGAATGAGAGTGTCGCCAATTCTTGGAGATTTATACAGATGTCTGGAATCTTCTAAGTGAGTTCAAAAACATGGTAATTAGCAGTTGCCGTCGATACCGTAATTAGCACTGCTGTCGAGAGTATTAGCACCATGATGCGGATGATCCGTTCCGTGCTTAACTAACCATACACACAAGAGCACGTCGCGTTCGACAACTGCCTCCGACTTTCACTTCTTTCGCGATTTGCAGAGAACAACAGAGGCATGAAGTCCCGAGAGCCAGGCAGGCTGCCCAGTCCCATTCATGACCTCAACTTGATCATTCGATCGATTTATTCGAATGATTCAATGCAATCGTTCGACGCATTCAGTGCCACTGCGACGACAGCGGCCTAACGAATGATCTGCCGTACCGTACCTTGGATTGAATGATTCGATTCGGGTCGTGGATAAATCAGGATCCTAATCAATTTTTGGAGCCATCCTAATCAATTTTTGGAGCCGCTCCAAAAATTGATTAGGATGGCTCCAAAAATTGATTAGGATCCTGATTATCCACGACTCGAATCGTCATTCTTCCGGAAGGCTTTAAGTCTTCTCAACTACTGGTACCGGTACTTATTACGGATATTGAACCCCTCTGCCTGGTGATTACACGCACACTTGTTGCCGTGTGCTCACTCACTAATCGCAGCATTTACATGACATTGTGTACTACGGTATGTTCCATAAAGGATGCAAATTTAAGAAGGAATGCTGCGCGAGGACCGAATTGATTTCTATCAGAGACCTTAGAAAGTTCTGCACTGCAGATGATTTTGACTTTTGACCAGCTATGCAATCTCGAGGTCTCATTCCGGTACTGCATGTCTCTAGAGTTCTAGAGCTTATGTCTGAGCAGGACGTTTATTACAGAGGCTCCATCCATCGTCTGCCTGGGAAGAAAACGAAGAAGAATGCTGGGACTGCTTTCTCTTGTTTTGGTCTCTTGCAACTCCCGGCAAACCATCTATGATAGAAATGATGCCGTGGCTAGCTAGACCAAGCTTCTCGTTCGAGTGAAAACGGTATTGATTTCAAGCACGGCAGCATTCATGCCATGGCAGCTGCACCGGATCAGGGAAAGGGGTCTGGTAGTCTACTTTGGGCGCAACTACTTGCAACTGATTCTGATGTTCTACTGTATACGATAGAAATTGTGTATCTTTGTGTGGCTTTCTGTATTATGTTTTTTTAAATTCTGTATTGTATTCTATTGTAAGTCTATGTGTTTCTATGTTGTTCCCCCCTGCAAGTACATGTAATAATCAACATCCTCACTGTCTGTATGGTACAGTGACTTGGAGTGATCATCTATGGTTTGTTTGTTTCTTTGTTTGGCTTAAGCAGCTGCTGCGGATCGTTTTCGTGATTGGGGTGGCTCAGGACTGCCATCACTACCGGTACTGCTGATACTGCTATCACTGGACCATCGATCGAGACTCCTTTTAGTAGGAGAGACATTTCTTGACTTGTTGTTCTTAATGTTCTTGTTTGACCTTCTTGGAGGAAGAGGAGGCGAAGATTCTGTGGTCCTTGCGGTGGATTGCCACCGGCAGAGAGCAGCGCTGGTACTACATGTAGTTCTAGTACTAGTAGTTGCTGGCGCGCTGAGGACAAAGGAAGAGCGACCCTTGGCGTTATCCGTTGAAAGGACAAGATTGCTCATTTGTTCTTGGCCCAACAGTTGTAACAGAAATTCTCCACTCATGTTGTTGTTGTTGTTGTTGTGGTGTAGTAGATAATGTGGTTTTTGTTGTCCGTAGATGAAATTGTGAGATGTTGGCTGATGTTTCAATGAGGGTTGGAACCGGCAGGAGCAGCTCAGGAAGATTGATTCCTGAGTTCCTGAGTGCTTTTACGCGATGCATCCTAGGAATTCGCCGCTCAACCACGAGACGGAAGTGATCTCGGATGGCGAAGGATCTGATCTTGCAAGTGGTACGGCCATTTTCAGTTAAAACAGACATCGACATTAAAGCTTTGTTTGTCTTCAGATGACAGTCTAGTACAGTAATATTGGTACTGATCAAATAAGCTATGACCTAAATTAGCAATAAGTTAAATCATACTCCAAGAAAAGGTGTTGCTTAGAGTGGAGAGGCTTATTTTCACAATGCCCCGAGACATTATTTAGAAATTCGAACGCGTGACTGAGTAGCTGCTGAGTCATGTGACAGTCGAGTCGCTCGAGTTGGATCAGGATCTGGATGGATCCGAAGCTCCGAGATCAGATCCAGCAAGGTAGGTGCACTCTACCGTACTAGCTAGTACTGGTAAAAGAACTGCCAAGCAGCGCTTACTAGTCTAGCTAGCTACTACCTGGTAGTCTAGCATTGGGGATCCGGAAGCCATGGCACATGGCTGCAAGACCCGATCGCATCATAGTTTTGTAGTTTACCTGCTGCTGCGCACCATCGTACCGGTCGGTACACCCTTGTCGCATTAACTATCTCTCATTCGGCAACCGACCCAAAGGAGGATCACCCCTGCCACCAGCGCCTGCTTGGACCTCAGTGCGGCTACTGGTACGGCAGCCTTCAATCATCAGCCATGTAATTCTGTTGCCGTCTTGGTTGCTGAACCTTCTTTGGAACAAGAGAACAAGCAAGAAGCCCATCAACCCCCGTTTCTCCTGCCTGTAAGACCACTGTTGTGGCTGATCTGCGTGAGTGGATATATCCGAGTCGCTGGCTGCAGTTACCTGCTGCAGTGCAGTGGCTTCCTTGTTGACCGAGTCACTCACTAGCCGGAGGGGTGAGTGTGGAGAGAACCATTCCTCAAAAGGAATTCTTGTAACATACATCTTGGGCCAGGCAATCTTGATTCTTGATGGCTGTCTTCTGGAGCTATGAACCTTCTTTCTTTGGAAGAAGAATTCCAATGGATGATCGTTCTCTTTTCGAATGACCAGCCACGAGGTCATGGCTGAGACTGTGAGTTTGCATCGAAAGTGAAGTAGTGCAGTTTAAGTGTTTAAGTTAGTAAGTTAGTTGTTTGCTTGTTTGCTTGTTTTGCGACTGTCATGACTGGAGGAGGAGGTGTAGAGAACAATTCCTCGCAAGTGACCTGCCTCAAACCTCAACAGCCAACAGCACTGCAATAGTTCAGGAAGGGCACAGGAGGCAGGCCCTTCAAGCTTCGACTTGTTTCGTGCGGGTATGTAGAACGACGCCAGCTGACCACAAAGATCCAGCCAAACAGACCGTAGGTGTATTGCACGTGGGAAACAATAACAAACTGTTGGCTTGCAGCAGACAACGAAGGAAGCGCGACGTTTGCCACTGAGTAACTCGGGATGAATGTTTTTCCGTTTTTCCGCTGCTAGCTTACGGTACCGGTTGCAGCCCACGTGCGATGCACGCGGAATTGCTGTGGAGTGTGAGTGCTGCGTAGAGCTCCTACTGTACCGGTACCATACGGCTGTAGAAAGAAGAAGAGCATCCAAGAGACATGTTGGTCTAGTCACCTTCCCTGAACTCCCCTCACAATGTCCAAGTGGAATTCTTCGACTTCCTAAAGAATTCTTGTGGACTGCTCTTGACGCGCACACTTTCCCAGTTAGCCAGTCTGGGACGGAATCTCCATGATTAGAGAAGACGCCCTCTGAGAGCCTTCAGTCACTGGCTTTGTGTCTTCCTGTTGCTAGCTCGCTACCAGGTAGCTAGCTGGCAAGCTGTCGGAGTCCGAGTCGAGTCGGGTCGGGTCGGGTCTCTACCTGGCTGTCAGGTAAGTCTACGGTAGCTGGCCAACGGAGGTGAATTGAATCTGGGGAACCATGGGGAGCCTCCTTGGCAACTGACTTGTAGCCTACCAAGCTAGTCTAGGTCGAGCCAGCCAGATCACCCGGTTCCAACTAGCTAGCTGGGGTTGCTGACGGAACGAGTGAGTAGCTGAGATGCAGCGTTGTATGGCTGTTGGACCAACCAATCCATGCACCTACATGAACTAAGATTGAAGCTAGTGGAAAGAAGACGTAGTGAATCAAGGAATGTGTTGTTTTGCATGTTATTATACCTTTAAATAGTGCACAATGATAGAAAGCTGTAGTGCATAGATCCCGCTCTATGCTATGTGTGGTGTCCCCTTCATGCCTGCCCCCTCCCCTCGTGACTTGCTTGTCAAGCTTATTAGGCCGCAGCAGCCTCTCTGTTGATGAGGCTACGACGGGGCCGTCTTTCAGTCTTGGTGACCGGAATGAGGCAAGGTTCTTGCTCCTGATCGTCAGCAGCGCCTTGAACGTTGAGGTCCTTGAGCGAGTTTCCCCTTCGAAAGGGACGAGTGGGGGGCAGACTGATGCTACTATGGCTGGTGGACTGGTCGGACATGGGAAGTCGTTGGTCCGAGATGTTTCGGTTGGCCCTCCATCGAGTGATGGCCACTTCTTCATTCGAGCAGGTTCTCCTGTAGGGTGGGCTGGGGGGAGCGAGGGCCTTTTGGGAGGACTTTTGCGAGGTTGTCTCTTGCCATCGTTGTTCCGAAAAGTCGAGACTCGCGACCTCGGGCGAGGAAGCTGCTGCGAGGAAAGAAACTCCTTTGGCATTGTCTGGGCAGATACGAAACGAGAGGTTTCGAAAGCTACCACTCTGTGTCCGTGTGAGCAACAGGGAGCGAAGAAACGTCCCGGTATTCATGGTGGCTATAATATAGATCGTTGGGTAGACTTGATTGTGTTTTCGGAGGTGTAGCTTTGTATTTTATGAGCCAACTGGTGGCTCTCTGTGATGGCCCAGCACCTGCGGAAACTCCACCTGGCTAGTACCGTAGTGTCTGTCGCGTACAGCACAGCCAAAGCCCAAAGAATACACTGCACAGCTCATCGACGGTACTAGGTACTAGTACAAGATAACTCAGAGCTAGACTAGCTTGATGGGGAACGAGAAGAATAGCTTGTAAACTTTATCAGCCTTCTGATGAACAATCTGTACAACAAAATCAACACTGAAGGCTCCGTCATCGCCCAGTCCACTCGGACAGTCGCAAATCTCCGGTACCGCTTTTTCGGGGGTACTGAAGTGTAAATTAGTCTCAATTAGTGTACTAAAACTGTGAAAGTAACGTCGCGAACATCAATTCTTGCAAGTCTGACTGGTTCTTTCGAAATAAGGCACCCGTCCTCATAATCAATGGAGAATCTTACAGGGAAGCCTTGCATAATCTTGATGGTGTCACTTTTGCTCTTTTCTGTACATTAAACTTTGAGCCAGTCGATAAGATTTAATTACCTTCCCCCTCCCTATGGAAACCAAGACCCTTTCCGCAACCCAAAAATATCAGTGTCCACGAAGTTGTGCTCGACTGAGTCGACTCGACTTACTTGTACAGCCAAGCTCACAGCTACAGTTCAGCTAGCTACCGGTGCACAGCTATGGGTCACTGCTCAATGGCTCTCGCTCAACATCACACAACATCACGTGAAGCAGCCTTACACGAGTTGAGTGACAGTCGAAGACTGTCGAAGTTGATTTTCGGATTTACTTTGCAAATTCGTCAATGAGTCAGCGTGAAACAATAGGACAATAGGTGAAACAATGGAGGGACTGGTCGTCTTTGGTTGCCAGAGCTATTATACATTATACAGCCATTCGGCTGTTGCCCTTCTGGCTTTTAGAAAAGAAAAGGGCACCCGAAGGAAGAAGAAATGCCTTCCAAAGAGAAAGTATGAACCAAAAGATCCAGCTAGATTTCCTTTGTGGTACTAGTACGGTACCGAATGTAGCACTGAATGGTCAAAATTTGATACTGAGTACTATTTATTATTCTGATTGTCTCTTTGTCTCTTTCACCGCAGCATTTGGCAAGATCAGCAGAACATTTCCGTCGGAGACTCATCATAGCAGTACCATAGTACTCATCAGAGAAGCCCTCAGAAAGTACAACATGTAGCCGCCCCTAGCTAGCTGTATTGGCCCAAGACCATCAGCTTGCCAGCTACTAGCTAGGTACCAGCCAGCGGACGATTCCTTCTCATCCCTTGGTCCATTTGGTTCGCATGTGGACATGGTAAGCAAGCAGAGAAGCCCCGACCCAATGCCGCCTGCTGATTGATCGACAACTCAGTGTGAGTGCAGCTGCCAGCAGCATGAAGCGAACGAATCGAATCTACATGAATGTACTCAGTACATGTACATGTAGTACCTTGGTTAAAATTTGATTACATCTCCGTGCCTGCATGGCCGCTCCCTTTTCTCGTTGTTTGTGCGGGCGGAGTATCTATACATGAACATTGACTTGGCTGGGTGGTTCAATAGTCGCAGCCAATCCTGGACCGGGCTCTAAAGCCTAAAGACCACCGAAGAAATGATGATGCGTACACGCAGCCAAGTTGAAAGCTTTAGAGGCTGCAGGCTCAGTAGAATTCACATCCTGGAAGTTGGCATTCCTCAGTTTGGGTAGTCATCTGAATGACCCATCCTCTGTCCTTGGCCGGAGAATACCATAGCATAGCGCTAGCAGGCACTGACAGGCGGGGCGAGTGAAGAGATGAAGCGGGTGTATTGGCTGACGTAGCACCAACATCACACTAGGAATGGCTGTGGTGGCAGTACCCGGAAGCAATGACATTCCAATCGTTCACCCTTGGGCGTTTGACTTCGCTCGTGTCTGCTTTAGATATAGGTGCAATGCGACAGGCAACCATCCTGGACAGTAGCTGGGCGGGTGCAGGGCTGAGTCGAGTCTAAAGCTAAATGTGCCGCTTCGATTTTAGTTTGGAGTGCGGATCTCGTGCAGGTGACGCGATGTCAGCGCCTGCTCGTGGTGCACTTGGGTGCTGCCCTAGTTGAGATCAACAACCACCAGAAGCTTCGGCCGACCACATGGGTTCAACCTGGTGTACGTAGTCCCAATGAGGAACTTGGGAGCAATAGTAATTCCGGTGGGCATCCACTCTCGATCGTTACGAGGATCGGACGAAAAGCGAAAGCAACATCGAGAGAACAGATCCCTTCAGCATCATGCTCGCGCGCCAGTCATGGTTGCAAACGTTTCAAGAGGGACTCGACTCGATCGACCCTTATTGGGTCGTGCAAGCCCGCAGACTCGACTCGTCACTCTTGACATCCTTTCTTGTAAAGGACCTTTCAATTAGGGCAGCGCTTGGTGAAGGCGGCACTGCGGACATTGGGGATTGATCATTCATAGACGATAGTTCAACTAGACAACCTACAACACTACGGATGCCCAACGAAGGCAGCACTAAAAGTATGGCACAGATTAGCAAAGGGAGCCTTCGACAAACTTCTTAGATAATTGTTGTTGTCTCAATTCATTAGCACCAACATTTGTTCGGCATTCCACCAGCGCTATGCCTTGTACACATCCTTTCAAGCTTGAATGCACCTTATGTAGGTGAGGGGAACCATTGGTGGTCTTCCTGAGACCAATCCCAGTTTCAGCCAGGTGCAGCTACTTACGGCTTCGGCTGCACACAGTGTTGATCCGTCCATTGGGGCCATATCCTTTATACATATTTTGTGTGTGAGAGAGTGTGTTTTAGATCAGTAAATTTTGTTGTCTCGACTACTCTGCAAACTGGCCTTCTACATCGATTTGATCCGGCACAGTTTGGATGGCTTCCTCCTCCTGGGGGACCGAGAGTATAGATCGCGCCATGGAAGATTTGGTACTCATGGGAGTAATCCAAAATGTTCGAAGTCGTCCCTTGCCTTTTGCTTCGATTCCTCCTTCTCGTTCTTCGACCCAAGCCTTTTTCCCTGCCTGGATGAGGAGCTCTGCCGTTGAAAGGGATGCCTGGATCCTTCCAGGCATACTGTTGGACTCCATCCGACTGGCTGTATTGACTGTGATGAAAAAGAAGATAGGCAAGCAATTTGTGAGCCACAGAAGACATAAAAGCACGTTCCTTTCATCAATCGTAGACGGAAAGGTGACTGAACTAGCTAGGAGCTTACCTGTGTCTCCAAAGAGCTGGAAATTGCAGGGAAATCAAGCGACAAGTGAGCGACAATCTGATGGTTGGATGGACGTGCAACGCTTTTGACGTACTTGAAACCTGGGGCGATCGCCGCGAATGACACCCGCCGTGACGGGACCACTGTGTAATCCAACTCGAAACTGCAAATTCACAACATCCTCGCCTAGCCTGTGCACCAATTCATCATGTATGAGCTGGCCCATGGCCGTCATGCATTCAGATGCAAATTTTGACATGATGACTGCATGCTCTTTCTGCGGTTTGGGGACACCTGTGATGACGGGCAAGAGAAAGCACGCCGACAAATCGATGAGAACATGATTATG
>CAICTM010001250.1:0-33103 GCA_903772945.1 Seminavis robusta | reverse complement strand
CAGTTCTACATCCAAATCTCATGAGAGTGCCCCGCACTTTAAATCATATGTTCTCCTTGTCCGACTGCTGTCGCGCCTTCTGTGACCCTTGTCAGGGGCGAATGCAATACACGGCTCTTAGCCTTATTCGCGACTCGATCCTAGATAGGGTTTGAGTTCGACTCATGACTGAGTCTCTCGTGAATAGTCATTTGAGACAGGGTTCTCAATACCGCTCTAGTCATACTAGGTTGATGATGAAACATCGCTCTAGATATTTAGCCAGCGTGGAGTACTTCCACGCTACTAGATCCATGCTAGACAAATCTTCCACGCGTTCCGTTTTAGGATCGTGGAGAATACGTAGGATTCTACCGCAACCTACTTATCACACTTTATAGTCTCCGCGGGAGACCAGATCTACGATCCTTGATGATGATCTCTCCTCTCTCGTTGATTAGTTTTCATAGCTTTCTAATCTCTCTCATAACTTTCATTCTCTCAAAACTCAAAACACTCGAAAGATCTTTACACTAGCTTTTAGCGTAGTGCACAGTGTGTTTCTGGATGAGTCGTTGGCGACGTTCTTTGATGTGTTTCCAGTTTACTTCGAAACGGACGTTGTGAATCGCGTCACGATTGAACATGTGTGGTAATGAACTTGCAACGAAGTCCATATTCATCCCGGAGAGTCTTCTCGACTTCTGCGCGGAACTCATGTTCGCTATCCATGATAACCTCAGCAGGCCCTGGATACTGGGTGAGCCACGTCTGTTCTAGAACGATGGCTACTTCGTCTGCTGCATTGGGGCAGATCTCGGCATCTCGAACCATCCGGTTATGGGATCATTCATTGTCAAGCAATGAAATGGACAGAGATTCCTTTTCTTGGGATCCCCGACATTGTATGTGCATGTGATCGTCTGATCCATATGTCACGAGAGTAGTTCACTGGTCCAATGAATCTACCAAGTTTCTCCCTGTTCTTAGGAGGAGCGATGTTCTGGATCGCATCTATTTTCTTGGTTACGGGTTGGATTCCTTCTCAAGTAATCCAGTAGCCTAGATACTCAAGTTCTCTTCTTTCGAAGAAGGACTTGGTAGCATTGATCTTAAGTCCGGCTTCTCGAAGCCGTTAGGAGAACTTCATCTAACTATCACGTGATCTACTAGATCGCCGTTGGTTAGGATGAGTTGATCATCAATATATGCACGGACATTTTCCAAGTCGTGCATGAGTGCTCCCATCTTCCTTTGAAAGATGTCGGGACTATTGCATAGGCCCATCGGTACTCGTTGGTATTCGTATTTCCTGAATC
Organism: Seminavis robusta; assembly: GCA_903772945.1. NCBI lineage: Eukaryota > Bacillariophyta > Bacillariophyceae > Naviculales > Naviculaceae > Seminavis > Seminavis robusta. Next base: position 31,805 of record CAICTM010001250.1, on the reverse strand, counting down.
CGTCTAGATTCAGTAGCATGTCTTGTATCCTTGGGATCGGACAAGGTTTTTGCTCAATCCTTTTGTTCAGTTCCCGGACGTCAGAGATGAACCGTATAGATCCATTCTTTTTGGGAATGATAAATGTTGGCGCCGTCCACTCGGAACGGTTTACCTTCTTAAGTGCTCCTGCGTCGCAGAGACGTTCGACCTCTGTCTTAAGAGTGTTGGTATAGACACGTGGAGTAGGGTAAGCCCTAGCGTGATAGGGTTTAGCATCAGAACGAAGTTCTACTTCGTAGTCGTTCATTTGTCGCTTTCCTAAAGTACCTTCGAATTGGTCGGAGCACTTGGTCAATAAGGCATGAAGCGGTTCCTGCTCTTCCTTATTTACATGGTTTTGACTCTGGCATATCTGCCTTAACATGGTAGTAAAGTCGAACTTGATTCTTAGATCGGAGAGAATGTCTCGACCGATGATCATGTCATACGCCCCCAAGTTCTTGGTGGCGTGCAAGTTCCATTCGATAATTCTATCATCGTGGAACTCAGGAGTCATAAGTGCACCCTTGCACTTCGTGCTGGGGTTTAATTCCTTTACAGGGGTAGTCCATAGTGTTTGGACGCCCCCATGATCCTTCATGCTTAATCTCTTAGCATGAATTTGGGTAATCAAGGTTTCGGATGCTTCTGTATCCAGTAAGCAACGGAGTGTAACGGGTTTTTGTTTCCCTTTTTCTCGTCTGTTAAATCTAACATAGACGATAGTTTTGAGGTCTCTTGTCGTGCGACGTTGACGAGGTGGTTGGCCACGGACGAGGTTAACAATGCTGGATAGATCGTCAGAATCTAGTTGAGCAGTTTCTAGGCAATTATCTAATTTGCCGTAGACTTCATCAGTTGCAAACAATTCTTGTTTACTAGTTAGTGAGATATCTTCATCACTTAGGTATGAGAAATCGGAACATGGTTCCGTTGAATCATCATCCTGGCCTAATCCTCAGACGGAGATCTCTCCATCTGAATGATTGAAGTCGAAGTCGGCAAGAGCCTTGTCGACTGCAGCCATTTTCTTGTCCATCATGTTGAGGGACCCGACAGAGGAGTCATCCTCGTTGTCAGAGTCGTCCGACTTGCGTTTGGCAACATGGTTGCATTCGCTTTTCTTCTTGCGATCCGCTTTGACCGCAGCGTTGGAGACTTTCTTCATAAGGACCGAAAGTTCCTTCTTGGTGTAGGACTTGGCGTCGTCAGACTTGCGTTTCCAAGTCTTGTTCTTGTTGTACGCTGGCTTGCTATCATTGTCAGACGAGGACTTGGCTTTGAGTTTCTTCAGAGTCATGCAATCAGCAGTATTGTGAGTGCTGGACTCGTGGTAATCACACCACTTTTCTTCGCTCTTGGAAGAATGGTCGTTGTTGCGAGTAGACTTGTACTTCTTGCTGTTGTTCTTCTTCGAAGAAGCTTGCTTGGCATCACTGCCTTTGTCAAAGTCTTCAGCGGATTCCATGCGCTCACAGAATCCAATGAGCGCTGTCATCTCGGCAGTGAAAGGATCGAAGTCGTGTTCGTCCATCTTGCGCATCCAGGAACGAGGAATGCCATGACAGATGATGTCGATGAATTCGTCCTGGTTCAACTGTTGATTGACACCAAAAGGTGGCAAACATGGAAGCTCATCGGTGTTCATCCGAGTGAGGTTGTTGATGTAGGCGCGAGTTGTCATCTCGCTAGGCTTGCGCATCTTGCGACGCATGAAGCGTTTCTGTTTTTCGAGAGCCTTGTAAGGACAGGCTGCTTCGATAACCGCATTGATTCCAAAGGTGATGTCAGCATCGCTTAGAGCGGGTTCCGCTGCACCGTCCCATGCGGCTTGGACACGAGCCTGGAAGGCTGCTTCGGTTTCTCCAGAAGCCATATCGCGTGGAGGAACTGCGTTCACAGCAATTTGTCGTAGGGCGTTATGACGCACAGCACGATGGCATGCACACCCAGCTTCGTAGGCACTCTTCGCAGAGCTGGAAGTCATCTCCTTGAGAAGGCGATGTTTGTCGTCGGCGTTAGCAAGGTTGAGTCCAACGAAGACCTTCTCCATATTCGTAGCCCACTTGATGGTCTGACGTGGAGTGTTGGAACCATTGATGATGGCTACCTTGAAGGTGTATTTGGCACTGTTTGCATCTGCAGGAACGGTGCGAAGTTTGTAGGTGGTTGCACGAGAATCGTCGATCTCGGCGTCTTCGTCGTTGTCCACGAGAGGAAGAATGGGTTTGTCACGCAACTGTTTCTCGAAGTTGGTGAACGCATGCTTTCCTTGAGCAATCTTCATGGTGAAGGAATAGGTTGAGGGTAGCTGAAAGCTATTGTGTTTGTTAACAAAATGCACTACGCTAAAAGCTAGTGTAAAGATCTTTCGAGTGTTTTGAGTTTGAGAGAATGAAAGTTATGAGAGAGATTAGAAAGCTACGAAAACTAATCCATGAGAGAGATCATTGTGAAGCTCATTGAAGTTGGTCTCCCGCGGGAGGCCTTGAAGTGTGATATCGTAGGTTATGGCAATAACTCTACGTACTCCACGGTCCATTTCCGGAACACGTGGAAACTTTAGCTAGTAGCTGTCTAGTAGCGTGGAAGCTTTCCACGCCGGCTAAATATCTAGAGCGATGTTTCATCGACAACCTAGTATGACTAGCAGTCATGAGAACCCTGTCTCAATGACTATTCGCGAAGGACTACGTCATGAGTCGAACTCAAACCCTATCTAGGATCGAGTCGCGAATAAGGCTAAGAGCCGTGTATTGCACATTTGTTACTTTCTGTTCTCTCACTGCCGACGGCCGAAGAAATCCCATTGTTGACTCGATCTTTCGATTGATCGATTGATCGAACGATTGGTACCGTACAAGGTAAGTCTATTATCAAGAGTGTTGTTGAAGGTGTAGAGTTGAAAGCCATCCCTCATTCATTTCTATGGATCATGGGCAGGCAGTCAGATCTCGGTCGTCAACGTGTGAATTGTTTTAATTATTCAAATCGAATCGATCGCACCTCTATTATTCAAGCCTCACTTAAGCCGGTCGTCTTCGGTGCAGATTCGAAAGCCATCCCTTATTGAATCCTATGGACCATGTGATGGCAGTCAGTTCTCGGCCCATGACGACCAAGTTGGTACAATTTGAAAAGCAAGAATAAGTCTCCGGTCGTCTGCAGTTGAGCACAGAAAACAAAACTCATATCTATTTGTTGTTTTCTCTGGTGTACTGCAGGCGGCCGAGGAAATACCATTGTGGATGGTCGATCGCTCCTGATAAGAAGAGGAAGAGACTGCCATTACGGAAGAGGCTCTGTTAACTCAAGCCCTATCAGCAGCCTGAACGGAGGAGATCATCGTCAAGTCATTGAAAAGGGAACATGAGCGAGCCAACAATACACAAGAGAGTGGATCCAACTACTGGATTTATCCCCCCAGTGTTATTTCCTAGTGTTTTGGTGGTGATTCATGTGTCGGTACAGTACCCACTTTCCTGTATGCAAAAGTCCTCGGGCGAACGACTTGCTTCTTTCGTACGATAAAGATAGATAGATAACTCGTAAGATAATAGATCATCGATTACCGACCAATAGACCACTCCTTTCATTAGATAGACACTTTATAGATCAATAGGATTGACAATATTCGGTTGTGTATATATTCATCATAGGGATCCAATGCGAGGTACTTATACCGGAGTGTAGTGAGCAAAGTCGAACCTGAGTGTGCTCGGTACTGTTGCCACTGTCGCCGATGTAACTATATGGCAGCCGGCTACAATGGCTGGATTGACAATCTTCGGTTGTGCATGTATTCGTCATGGATCCAATGTGAAGTAACTGAGCGACTCCAAGATTTCGGGACCTCCCGAAAACACAAAATGGTCCTGACGGGGTGGTATCGGTAGGCTCGCCTGGCTTGATAACCGTCGCATGTCTATGGACGTAGGACGTCGTCACTGGGGGTACCGGCAACTTCGCGCGACGTTCACCGGTCACACTTGCTTTGCTTACCCAAATTCGAAAATGCTGCTAATAATTTTTTAATGATTTGAGTCGTGAGCACTGGTTTACGGGACCCGCCTGTGATTTCCGTTTGGGGCAAATGCGCGACTACAGTTTCCACGGCGGCCCTCAGTACGACCCACCCGACGTCAACACCCAAAACAAGAGATGAATGAGAAGACGGGAGAGCTGACCGTGACGACCAGCAGTGGCAGTCCAAGTCTTTCGACGCGAAGCAGTTCGTTGTCGAGGAAGGCCCAGAAACGTTCGTCAAGCGAAAGGCCCAGTGCGTCGGCAACGAATGACCATGGAATGGACGTTGTCGACCACCGGCAACGATCGGTATTGAGTCATCCCTTGGGACTCTCGCTGCTCTCAGCTTTTCGTGAGTCCAATGTGGCGCCTGAGCTTTGGCGACGACTAGCTCAAAGCCCGAGGTCAACTTCGATGCCGTCCTTAGTGACTCTTTCTCGGCGTGGAAAAAATCCGGCAACAAGACAGAAAAGGGTCTCACGGAAATCATAGTAAGCAAAGTTGACGCAGCAAGCGCCCGGCTTGGATATCATGCGCTTCCTGAAGTGAACGTCAGAGCAGAAGCTCACGAGAAACCCCGTGGATTCATTGGCATTCTTTTGACGAACACAGGATCCAAGGAAGAAGCCTACAAGTCGACCCCGTATGCTGCGGTTGCATTTGGGCTCAAGACCGAAGACTGGTGGAGAAAGCTAGATCAAAACGCAAAGTATTTGAACCTGATGAGGGACTGGAAAGAATCCAAGAATCCAAAATTCGATCGACCGCTTCTCTTTGCCGTGGTGACAATCAAAGAGCAAACTGATGGAAGCAAGGAAAAGACAAGCGTCCGAGGCGAAGCAAAAGTCGAGTTTCGGATTGGAGTCTTTCTCTGCTCTCCGCACGACAAAATAAAGTACCGCATGACGCTGATTTGGCACGCCGCATCTGACAACCTGGGAAAAGCGTCCAAGTTCTTCGGAAAACTTCTGCGAGTAACCTCCAGCTTTCAACAGTGGCGCGACAAGGATGGTTCGTTGCCTGCTTATCAGTATCTGAGCTCCAACTGTTGCAAAATTACAGACTGTGTCCTTCGGTGCTACGACAACAGACTTCAACGAACCAACCGTTCATACGACATTTACCTGGATGAAAAATGCAAGGAAATTGTGGGCGAGACAACTGAGGTGTTGTCCTGGCAAAAAGCGATGGATCCCGAATCGATAGGCGATGAGCATGATCCCTTTTGGCAGAACGAGCGAAGTTTTGGAAAGCAACCAGCGCTGCAAGTATTATCTATTCCATACAGAAAGGGCAGACATTACGCAAAGAAACTCTCGGACTTTCTTCCTGTAGTTGACAAACTTGAGAAACTGCACAAGTGTGGATACGTCCACGGTGACATTCGAGCCTTCAATGTTGTGTTTGGAGACGACAAGGATGAAGGCTGGTTGATCGACTTTGACTACGGAGGCAAGGTAGGGGACGTGAAGTATCCAAGCGGATACAAAAAAGCTCTGGCTGATGGCGATCGCATTGGCGAGCAAGAGGAACCGATTAAGGTGTGGCATGACTGGCACGCACTGGCAACGCTTATGTTTCAGATTCATCAGCCTGCAGAGACAGATCGCAAGAGCAACAAGGATGCGTTGGATAACCTTCAACGAGTTCAACTAGTATGGCTCAACCGTGACGAGGATCCAAGCGAAACAAACATTGCTGAGCTAAAAACGTCAATAGAGGAGTTCGATGTGCCCTTGAAACCAAGTCTTATATTCAAACTGGAGCTTGACAGGGTGAAGGAGGAGGGAACATTGCATTGGGCAACTGGCAGCCCAGCGAAAAAGCCTGGGCCTTGACTACCTCGATTCCCCCGTCCATAATCGACTTCACCGACAGTCTGGTTGAATCTGTGGCTGTGTATGCGATCATGACACGGACTGTATTGGAAAGATGTGTTCCATCGATCGGCCAAAACACGTAGCTACAATTCCGTAGTTTTTAACTAAAGAGATAAATTATCCCATTTTGACCTTGAGCCAAATGTTTGAAAGGAGCAAGGGTTTCTACTAGGTCACTACTTGAGTGAGGGTACCGGTAGGGGAAGAGGCATTGCTTGCTGCCTGCCTATGGGGACCATCTAAATGCCCAATATTTCTAGAAGACCTTGCAGCACCAACAGATGTTTGTGTTATGACCTAAATGCCTAACACATACAGAGAGGAGGAATCGAAGATGTAAACCTAGATTAGAGCCCTTACTACTGCCGTCGATCCGTGTTCTCCTACATTTCTCCCAGTGTTCCTGCACGAATGTTGCTCGGCAACAGGCGCCCGCAGTCTTGCCAAATGTTGGGTTGCTGGATGCAAACGCCCACCATGGTACCGGTATGGTACCAGTTTGAGGGCAGGTCTAGTGAGAAGACCCAAGCGAGAAAATCAAGTTGACGTGGCCAGTACGAGCTAGAGCTAGTGCATGCCAATAGCTACTGGTACGGTACCGGTACCGTAGTAGGCTAGCTAGATAGATGGCTGTTTACACATGCCGCAACATCTTCTTGGAGCCACTGTTTGATTCCGCTGTGTCATCAACGAAGGCACTGACCCTTGGGTCGTGATCAATGATGGTGTTTCGTTGAATGATGTGCTGAAGCGTCACTTTTCGAAGATTCATGATATGGATCATGAAACCTTTGTCAAATTGATCTAGATCTCGTAGATAGAAGTGAGGGTCGCCGTGCATGAGCCTTTCAAACTGGTCCTTGATAATTGTGCCCACGAGTTCACCAACGCTTGCATTTTCAACATGGTCCTCCGCCAACCCTCCAACCCAGGCATCAATCTCATCAACGGTATCGTAGACTAGTGCGAGCTTCTCCTGCAGTTTTGTATCAGAGGTGATGTCCTCAAAGCGTGTGTACCGTTGTAGCAGCATAACCTCTCGGAGATCGTTGTACCGTGGGATGCCGTGGTCACGACCACTTTGGCAGTGAAATACAATGAAGCGAGAGCTTGAGACTTGCCGGAATCAACATTCTGTACCTGCAGTGACAGCTGGCTAGGAAGGCACTTACCGTTGAATGTTGAGGGCTGCAAGGTCAAGGCATGTGCCCGGGCCGTCTACCGCTCCAAAAAGGTGCTGGCGATGAAGGGGAAGACGACAAGTGAGGGCATGCTGCCATCCTGATGTCGTGACACAAAATTTTCCCCGCTCACCTGCCGAACATCATCCACAATGAATGCATCAATCTCCTGACAGTGAGTTTCCATCAGCCCACCAAGAATGTAATCCACGAAAAGATGGTCTTCGTCGAATGGTTTTGGATCGAAGAAAATATCTCGAAGCGCCACGATTCCAAAGGGACCTTTGGAGTTCGCCAATTTGATCTTGCTTGGCAGCATTGTATGTCCGACACGGAATGCAAAGGTTGAGAATTCGTTTGATATTCTTGGGTCCACATCGGGGTTGTATCCTCCGTTGGCTTTGTAAGCGCTTAGTGATGGCGCCATGGGCCCAAGAAGCGCGGGCAGGAACTCCTGGGAAACCAGATAAAGAAATCAGCGGATCATTCATTCGTTAGAAGGCAATCTTCACTGATTGAATGAACTGCAAGATGACATCATTCGTAGCTCTTGCCTTGTAGGTGATACTCTGCATTTCTCCAATCACCACCTTCCTGGCAAGCTGAAAGATCTCCTCATCTGACCTGTCTGGGTACCTGGCTGCGATGTCCTCGGCCAAGCGATTGTGCTCACGGTGAAACAAGGTATGCATGGCCAACAACCTATGTTTTAGGCATGAATGTGAGGGACGCCATGACTGCACAGCACTGGAATCTGTCACTGGAGTGCTGTGTTCTTACCCGGCTTGTTCGTTTGCACGAACGTCGCCCGCAATGAAGAATTGCTCTCCTGAGCCTGCATTGGGAAGTGCATTTCCCACGTTCTTTGACAACAGGTTTCCCGAAGCGTCCGATTTGAGTTTGCCTCCGTCGAAGCTTCTCAATGCGCCGGATCGGATTTCATCGGAGCCGTACACATTACTAGCATCAATGAAGGCAGTGATGAGGTTCACTTGTTGGCGAACATCCATATTACTGCCTTCATCGGTCTCCAGCACGTATTCAGAACGAGCCATTACAATCTCTGGACAGCCGGCGACAATGAATGGATCGGCATCGTTTACGGGGTCGGGGATTTCGATGTTGCAAGTTCCATACTGCGTTCCGGAGTCGGTCAGGTCTATTGAAATTTCAATGCAAGTCACATTAGACGAGCGACCTCAATTCGTCCTACTTCGAACAGGCGTGTTTTGAACCTACCGATATCATGATCCAAGAACTTTGGTGTGGACAGAGACAAGAGGAGAGGTCAGCGTGAGAGCATTACCAAATAAACTCTTGTGGCGGATCTCCACCCTTGATCCATCACGAGCCACAATAGATGATGTACCTGCCCCCATTGCACCAGCTATATATTCCACCGATAGGCGACAGACAAAGCGAAGTTAGAGGAAAGTGAAATTTGCATGAAGCAATCATCAGCTGGAAGCTACTCACCATATCGAGCAACCCTCTATCGTTAACGATGTCTCCGCCAAAACCGAAGACAACATTTGACACGGTTCTTGCATTGGGCCCATCCCACATCAACCCCTTTGAATCGGTGTACGTTGAAACACTGAGCGGCGAGATTCGCATCAAGGGAGTGTACGCCTCTCCCAAGTGGTCGTCGCGATCGCTTCCATCTATTGAACGGATTGTGCTCATTTTTGGCCACTTCGGAGGATCCTGATCCGGCCCAAGTCCCCTCACAAAGGCACTCTTTGTGGGGTCGTGGTCGATATGAGTGTTGCGGCCGATTATCATTTGCAAGGTTACTGAATCGATATCCAAAACTTTGTTAACAACATCACTGTCATAAAGATCGGCATCAATCTTGTAGTAGAAGGGGTCGCCGTCACGGAGACGAGTGAACTGATCCTTCAGCACAGTTCCAAGTAGCTCTCTGTGGGATGCAAACGTCCGTCAGGGGTTAGTGCGAGCAGGCAAATGGATGAACTGTCTTCACGCTGATACCGGTACTTACCCGACGCTTGCTCCCGCAACATGATCCTCGCTCAGCATCCCCACCCACGCGTCTACCATGGAGATGTCGCCATAGACGGAATCGAGGGCTTCTTGGATAGACACATCTTGAGTAATTTGCTTGATGCTATCATACTTCGGGAAACCATAGGCCTCACGAAGATTGTTGTAAGACGGGATGCCGTGATCACGGCCTCTCTGTTGTATTCACAGATAAGCCAACGATGAATAAACGAGGAGGGTGGCAAACCCATCGACAGCAACACATGTGACTCACCTGGATGTTCAGGGCAGCCAAATCCAAGCAGCTATTGGGGCCATCTGGTTCTCCAAATAAGAAGTTCCTTACGGCATCGGTCATCAGAGGGTCAATCTCTTGCGCCAATTCTTCCTGAAGCCCGGCAAGGATTTCATCCACTTTGGTTGGGTCTTCGGCGAAAAAGCCAGGGTTGAAAAAGACGTCCTTGAGTGCAATCACCTCCCCTGTTGGTCCTGCCGCGGTTGCCAACGGAAAGGTTTCCGACAACTGGGAGTGGCCAAAACGATATGCTGCCGTCGAGAACTCATTGGAAATACTGTGGCGCAGAATACACGAAATGTGAGGGTTTCTCCCACAAGGACGATTGGGGCTGTGAAGGCATCGGTATCGACGTGCACGCACCTGGGGTTGACATCATCCCGATATCCTGTGTAGCTCCCCATCTGAGGAGCCAAGGGTCCTAGCAAAGCCGGAAGGAACTCCTTGTATGTGATAGCCTACAGAAGAATGCACGAAGATGAAGCATATGTGCCCCGTCAATCGAACCATTCAGCAAGCAACAAAAGGACCAGATAACTCACCTGAATCTCAGCTCCCACAATCTTGCGTGCCATTTGGAACAACTGTTCATCCGTAGCTGTGGGAAATGTGGCTTTCAAATCATCGCAAAGCTTGTTGTGTTCTCGAATAAAAAGGGTGTGCATAGCAATCAGGCCAATCTGCTCATTGGCACGAATGTCACCAGCCGCAAAAAAGTCTTTGCGGGTCCCTCCAGCATTGTCAAGACCATCATCATTCAAGCCCAACAGCATGCCATCTGAGCTTGTCTTAACTTTTCCATCGGTAAACAGGCGCAATGCATTGGATCGAACCTCGGAGGATCCATAGACGACACTCCCGTCAACAAAGGAGGTTATGTGATTGATTTGCTCGCGGACATTTTTGTCGTTCAACGTATTTTCGGATCGAGACATGGCGATGAATTTGCATTTGGCAAGGCGAAAAGGGTCCTCTTTGTCACGAATCTCGACAAACATGACTCCATAGGCTGTCGATGCTTCTGTCAGGTCGATGTCATGGTCCAAAAACTGTCCCCACTGCCAGACCTGCAGCACATCATTGGTGAGAGTAATGATGAGACAGGATTGCAGTTGTCTTAGAATGCCACCCGTGCACAGCAATTTGATCAGTATGCCTTACCATATCTAGAAGGTTTCGATCATTGGTCTTGGGAGAAGTTTGGGCCATTAAAGCATTTGAGATTGTACGGGCATTGGCATTGTCCCAGAGCGTTTCCTTGCCGTCGGCATAGGTCAACTTGTTGGACATGCGAAGCAACATTTCCTCGGCGGCGCCATAATCATCGTTGGGACGGTCGGTACCATCAATCGAACGAATTTTGGTCAATGGAAAACCGGGACTTTCACCTGGACTCTCAATTGGGGATCGACTTGGCGTCTGGGAGGGATTGGTGGATGGGCTTGTACTCGGAGTTGTTGATGGTACGGTGGATGGGTTGACAGATGGCATCTCCGAGGGAAAGTCAGAGGGAATTCGTGAGGGATCAAGTGATGGCGTATATGAGGGTTCATTGGAGGGCTGTGATGATGGAGACTGTGAAGGTCTACTACTAGCCGATACGATGTGTGTCGTCAAAATCATGACCACACAGGCGAGCCACAATAGTGTTGTTATCAGAAGCATTCTTCTTGTGTTTACCCCAGGAACAAGTTGGTTGATACGTCCTCTGAAGCTCTGAAGATACCAACTGCTAGTATCTCCCAACTTCTTTGATTAGTTTCCTTTCAAGGTTATCCAAGAGCTCAAAAGCTATCGCCACCTTTGAGCCAACGATGGTGAACAATTAATCAGCAGCGCTTAGATCAGAAGAATGAGATGCCACCGAAGTTGTGGGACCGAGAATGAGTTGTTTTTTCCCTTGTCCTTGATCTTCGATTTTTCTGTTCGCGTTTGATCACACCAAAATGTGACGGTGAGGGTATCACGAGTTTCATCGCTATGGTACCGGTACTGGTACATTGCAGTGGCTTAAATCTAAGGAGTCATAGTATCAACGTATCAACCTTATGATAATAGCATATGTGACAGTCAGCGCTGCAGCATTCACTGCGTCCGATCCGTGACTCGACTCAGTATAAATCTAAATGCGAGCTTTCTTCGAAGGAGTACGTGATATCAACAATTAATTCAAACGTGACGGTGGTGGTGGAGCGCATTCACGAGTTCAAATAATGAGTACTTAAGTACGTATCGATATCGATACCGTACAGTACCTGGTACACGTGTACGACGTAGTATCAACAATTTTATTTTAAATGTGACGGTGAGCTTTCACGAGTTTGCTACTACGTACGGTGTACTACTACCGGTACGGATGTACTACTACTCTACTACTATTAATAGCTAGTAGGCATGTAGATAGGAGTGTGTAGTAGAGGCACATAAAACTAAATGTGAGCTTTCGAGTTCCCGTATCACAACTAATTGACTGGCCCAAGAGTAAGATGCTCGTTAGGTGCGTGATATTGGAAGTCTCACATCCTCCACACTGTGTTCATTCCTAACTGTTCCCGAGTATCGGTAGTCCAACACCAAAGCATCACGTATCACGTGTCAATGCTACTGGCTTTCATACAGCATTGGACTGCTTTCCCTCTCTATCTAGCTAGCAACAAGGAAATGGAGGCTGAGCTAGCAGATCTCAGCATACGAGAGTTTCCTACTCCACTTGTAGTTCAAGCATGCCGAAAACTGTTCAACCACGACTTGTTGGTTTGCTTGGGACAGTCGAAAGCAAACCGCGTGCTTGGTTCTACTACGCCCACTCATTCGCTTCGGACTTCTTCACTCCCACTGAAGCAACAAAACAAAGGTAAGCCCCAGCAAAGAACCAGATTACATCCAATTGATAGTGCCGCCGTTCCACTTACATGTATTGAATGATGTCCAGGGATTCTCCTTGTCCACGCCCCACCGAACCCATTGAGTGACAATCTTTTTTTGCCCTTCCCATACTGGGCAGCCACTGTGTTCAGTAAACTGTTTGTCTGTCAGATTGGTAACAGGGTCGATGTAACTGAAGAATACACCCATTCCCGTTTGGGGTTTGACATGGACATTGGCATTTCGAAAGTTGGTGTGTCCGCCCTTGGTGGGTAGTGTGCTGGAAGCAAGAAACCAAAAGCGTAAGTTTTGCATTCAGAACTACACCAACACACTCTAGTTTGACTGGCTCACCAGTACATGACCATGGTCGCCATTCGAGTTCCAGTCTTGTGCTTGAGGCCATTACTGTCATGTAACAAGGAAAAGACACAACAGGCGGCGCTATAGCGAGACAAAAAAGACATGCAACCGTGATTGTCGTTTTGTGCCTCCGTACTTACCAATCTCCATCACAATGAGGCATGTACCGATCCGGTGCCATGTCATCCCTTCCTCTTCCCATGTATTGTATCGACATTAAAGATTCCTGTCCGTGTTCCTGTATATTCAATCCAAGTACATGATTGACATAGTCGTAGACACGTCGCGACAATCGTGCAATAGGTTGGTTCCCTTCTTCCATGTGCCACGGCACGACAATGGCCGCCTGCAGGGCCTTGCGATGATCACTGGTATGGGTCCCCCCCTTGCCATCGGCGACAGTCCCTCTCCCTAGTTTGTGTTTGGCGGATTGTTCCAAGGCTTGGCATTCTTCTTCGTCAATAAAGTCGTGAACGAGGTGAATGCGAGAAGCGGGTCGATTCAACATGACCCAGACGGTGCGATTGACTTGGTGTAATACGGGTGGTCGGACGGTGGTATCATTTTCGGTCCGGGTCCATTCCGTGACTTGCAAGGGTGGACTGGTTTCGAGTGTATCATCGGCGCACGTGTAATTTTCTAGCTTGTCTCCCACATCTTGCAGCAATGATTCTTCCAAGTCCAGCGCTTTATGAGTTTGGAGTATCCGCAGGGCGGAATTCTGTTGGACGCATTGGGTCGTTTTGTTGGAGTCTCCTTGACTCAGTCGATGGCATTTGTGGATCCAATCGTAGTTGTCGTTGCAGTTGGGGCATTCATCTTCTGTAAGATAATCTTGTGAGGATTGTCCAATGGTTTCTCCCTGATAGAGTACATGAAATTGTCGTGTGATTGTAACGGTGGGGTTCTCATCCTTTGGATTGGTGAAATGTGCCATTTTACAAGGCAGCTGAAAGTGTATTGTGGCAACGCTGCCGACAAAATCACAAGTGCCGGTCTCTTGTACTCGAAACTGATACGTCATGGCGCTTCGGATGGTGTGTGTCTGACCTGGCTGTATGGGAGATGCATCATGGGTTACTTGGAACTCATCCCCCGAGATGGTATCGATCCAAAACAAATGAATTTGAGATCCGGAGTCATTGAGAATAGACAAAACGTTCTCCTTGGGCTGGACGTGATGATTCACGTCTTCCAGTAGTGACGGGTCTGTGGTATGTTCGGCTTGAAACTTGTTTGTGATCAAGACCACTGATAAGGAAGAATAATGCAGAGGAAAGGAATTCAAAGAAAAATTGAGATATCTGATTCAAATCTTCCAATTCAAGACAAGCGGTACTGAAGTAGTACCTAGGGCTTCCTTACCATCTTCTTCCTCCCCCGCGAAGAAAAAGGTTCTTCTACACGTCTGATCTGGAGACCGAGAGCACACGCCAGGGTCATCTGCATCTTCTCGTAGTTCAAACTCATGCCCCGGATAGCTCTGTAATGAGAGCTTGCCTCCATGCGGCAATTCTCGAAGAAAAAAAGTTTCTCGGGTGGTCGAATCCACAAAGAACACATTCAACGAAACAGTGCTCTCATTCACAATGGTCACCATAACTTGGTCATCATCAGCACTATGCACCGGCAATAGAATCAGCCAGCAGATAGCCGTGATCAGGGCCATGGCACGGCGATACTTCATCCTTGTCCATAGTATCATAGTTGTCTTCTGGACTGGGGACATGGTCCGAATGTCATGGCCAACGGAAGAAAGATCCCAGTTTTCATTTATTTACAAATGAGTCTTGGATCCTTTTTCACTAATGACTAAATAAGCTGGGAAGAAGAAAGCTCTCCAGAGCGGCTCATGCGGACAACTCCAGAAAACAAACATGTGGGGCATCTCCATGGGTACTAGTACTGGTAACTCCAGAGCCTACATCAGGCATTCTCCTGACCCTTGAACTGGTCCAAAATCTGAGCAATCTCCAGGACCATGTCTAGGCCCTAGATAGTCCTGGACATGCAGTTGGCCCAACACCTAGCTGGCTAGCACGTCACCCTAGCGAGTACGGAACATCTTGAGGCTTAGCGTACCGGTACATGGAATACCGGTAAGTATGAGGAGATGTTCCTTTGGATTTTCAATGTATTGCTATAGCCGTGGCTGATGATGCGTTATGATCCCAATCCCACACTCCATTATTGAACACGAGGGGAACACTGAGCTTGCTACTGTCGACGTAATGAAAGCAAATCGCTTTGTCCGAGCAGCAGCCAGGACCGATTTTCGAATTGAATGCCATTCTGGTATACCAGTCCTCCGAAGGGAGATTCACATCGCTCTTCATGAAATCAACATTAAACACCATAAAACGCTCTCGACCAAGTTCATCGCGCGTATCTAAACTATAAATCCCCAGTGTCGCCAAACAATGCGCCAGTGCCACATCATCCCCATGGCCATGTTCTTTCCATGATGCCGTTGAACACTTGTTCGATTGTTTGTTGTCATTATTGAAAGCTCGCCCTAGTCTTTGAAGGGCTGCCCTGGAGAGTGTCACGGAAGCACCAGCCACAAACGTTCTGGCGGGGTTTCGAAGTTCTTTGAACTGTCGACCAAAGTAATGAGGTATGGATGGATCCAGGCGTTTGATGAAACTAAAGTAGTTGTCCATGAGCATGTAAGTGTCCAGATCTGCCTTCATGAAAAAGTCGTAGTCGTCCACATGGTTGTCATAGATGTGTTTCCAGGCGCGATGAGCCTTCCGTGAGAGTTCTCCAGGCGTATCTTCCTCTTTTTCCAGCAATTTCACGTGAGGAATGGATGTTGCGTTTTCTTCTTCTTTGGCACCCACAAAGAGCAGCTTGTCGCAGCGTGGTCCCCAGGCATCCATGACTTGATGAGCACGGACTCCATACTGATCATGAGCCAACATGACAAAACATAGCAGCGAGCGCTTCTCCTCGGAGAATTCTCTTGCCGGCTGGAATCGAACCAGTTCAGGCATTAGAACGCGGGAGTTGAAGAGACGGGAAAACCTTGAAGTAGCTGCAACAATCACCAACCCTTGGAAAACCAGAAGAACTGTGCCGTTCCATTTTTTGAACTGTGGGCGTTTCGATGAGTCTTCCTTGCTCATTTTTTACCGTGTCAGCTGCTGCTGCAAGTCTTGGTTTCGATCCATGTGCTTTTCGTGCTCGTTCAGCAGGAATTGACACAGTTCAATGGATGCCGTACCGGTACGATCGAGGTGGTCTATCAAAGTCGACGAGCAACACTGCATGCACCAAGTGCATCTGGCAAAAAATGACAAAAAAGAAACGTCTCGGTAGGTGTACCAGTACCAGGCAGAAATGCAAATTGGAGACCCAGCATCAGTATCAAATAGACTCGACTCGTCACTCCCTGGCTAGCTAGAAAACGTTCGCTGAAACGTCAAGAAGGACAAAGAGAACGGAAAGAGCGGTAAAAGGGACCCAGCCATCAAGAGCCATCAGGAACTCTTTGGTTTGTTCCGTGTAAACTCCTGACCGTTACCAGTACGTACGGTACCGGTAGCTCCTTCCACTCCGATCTTCTTGCCACTCCACCCAACCCACAAATAGACCAACAACATCCATACAAGAATCAATCAGAAGAAGGTAAGATGAACAATAGCCACCAGAGATACCAAGACAACCCGGAGCCGTATGAAGAAGAAGAGGTCGACGTGAGACTGAAAGCATTTGCCCTGCTGAATCGAATAGGCCCTACCGCTGACGACGATGCTTCGACCTGGCCCGAAAAGCCGCAGCCGCGATCGTCCTATCAACGCAACGAAACGCCCCAAACGGAGAAGGATTCACTGCGACGATCATCGGCTCCCGCACGATACGTGAACAATAATTACGAAGAATTGGGCATGGCGGGTCTCTTTGTGTCCTGCATTGCCGATGCCTGCAAAAAGAGCACCGAATATGCGGCACGAATGGGTTATGAGACGATATACCCAGGCGGCGGTGGAAGAGAGGCCGAAGGCGAGTTTGAAAAGGTCAACATCCTTGGAACCTACGGCACCGGTGGACAAGCTTCTGGAGAAGCCTAGCTAGCTAGCAGACTAGCATACGGTAGACGACGAAGCAACAATCGATTTTGATACCATCTTTACAAGACCACTACAAGACAAACAATAAAGAAATCCATCCATCATTTTCCTCTTTCCGGATTATTTGCCCGCCCGACAAACGGATGCACAAGATGCAGATTGGAACAGCATCTTTGCGGCTCTGTGGAATCGTCAAATTTCGGGTCAGACAAACAAATGGATTGAGTGGATAAATAACTATAGTAGAGAAAGAAAAAACTACAATACACAAATAATAAATAAGCAATGATCCCATCCTGCGTTGAATGAATGCGCCATGAACAGAGGAAATTGCAGGAAGCAATGTGCCTTCAGCAAACAAGGAGCAGTACGGCAATGGGCTTGGGAAGCCCATTTCCTCCGGTTTCTGGGGAAGGAGTTGCCTTCGTCCCCTACCATTTGCCGAAAATTCTGCTGCCTACCTACATTTTTTCTCTTTTTTGGTACTTTTTCACAGCTGTGAGGCAACCACTGTGCGGTGCCGTGCTAGGAACAAGCTGGCCGTGACCGGCAGAGCTACGTACTACAGATTGCAGATACGAATGAAACGTCCCCCCCCCCAACAAACAAGGAAGCAACGACGAACCTCTCCTTTGATCCATCAGCTCTTGCCAAGTCAAATCAGGTTCCATGACAAGAGACTGTACCGGTACTAGTCAAGGGTGCTTGGTGCCTGACAGTCTCCTTGAACCTGTTGTTGCTTTTCTCCATCCGTTGCGGGCAAGGTATGCTAGACGCACGTCAAAAACGGAACGCGAAACAATGGGCTACCTATACATCAATGCAAGAATGCCCTCTTGGCCAGTTCACGATCAGCCCCCTTTTGGTTTCTTCAGCATCCAAAATCCAAAAACCGGAACATGAAAAGATGGGCCTATCTTGATGGCTCACTCCTTGAGCTTATTGTCCCTCTTACTCTAAGAAGAAAAAGTAGAACGTGGGATTGCATTGCTTTAGCCCAGTCTAGGTCTTTTCCCCAGTATTTTGTCATGCATACGGCCGTCTGCATGATCCAAAACCGGAACATGAAACCATGGGTCTAGCTCGAGATGTTCCTGCTAAGCCTTGCTTGGTTTGCTTCGAACGTCCTGCCTCAGTCTTGGCTTGCGATGCATGCAACAGCAGAACAAGAAGAATGGCGCACTGACATGCCTGTACGAAGAGCTAAGGCTTGGCCCAGTTTAGGCGCTTAGTTTGCAAGGCATTGTAATGAAAATCGGAACACAAGCTATAGCTATAGGCTTTCGGTTGTCGTGGCTCTTTGCCGCACCATCTAGATCGGAACATGCTCGGGTCGACTCTTGACGCAGCTATGGTGTGGTAGCTCCTTTGTTCTACCGGTACCAGCCCGCCTTTGCAGAGGCATTCGCAAAGGCAGCGGAGAGTGCATTTCTGCAGCTGCCCCGCAAGTCTATCGATAGCTCGGGGTCTACACCTCTACAGCTGACGGGACCAAAGATCAAAATCGGAACACTCGCCCGAGCAATTTGTGGTCCAAACCCTTTGGCAAAGCCAATATAGCTTTCACAGGCTTTGGCAAAGCCAATAGCCCTCGCAGATCCAATTACCCAACGTCGTCTGCTGCATTTCGTACATGACAGCAACGTCAATCCTAGCGACTTCCGGAAACAATCCCGGTGCCAAGTGGTTGTTACAGTGGCATTACTATAGCGTACCGCTTTGGCTTCCCTCGCCTTTTTTACTTAGTCTTGTCACCGTTCAGTCATCCCGTTTCGGAGCCACAAGCCAAGGGGGCATCCTCGAAGAAAAGGTTTGATACCTTTGAAGGGTGCATCATGGAGGAGCTGTGCCTCGTCTCCATACCTAGATTTCGTGCCGGCCGTTGCAAAATCCACAACACTTGTAGCTTCCTCGGGCCTATATATACAGGTACATTTGACTCTCAGGACGGGGAGCCTTCCTGTCGGCTGTGGAAGCCGCAAACTCTGGAGGCTGCTCGATCAAGCCACGATCGATGCGTGGCTGTCCTCGTGCCAATTTCTATCATGACAGACGCCGTCTCCCTCAAACATGGACTGATTAAATCACTCAATGCACTGGTTACACGATAAAGGTTTCAGCGTTTCACAGCCAGGGAGAGTGCCGTTGCCAGCCAAAGACCGTAGACGCAGCAATTACAGAGGCTTCATGTTTGCCTTACCGTCTTAACAACGAGGAAGAACTCCATCGTAGCCGACTGCTTGTCCCCCATCTGAATCGGTTCTTTTCTGTGAAGAAAGGCTCCTAAGCATTGGTTGAAGCACGGGAGTCGATGATCCAAATGCGTGACATCCACCACACTTCCAATCACACCTGCTCTCGCAGCAACCATGATGTGACCTTCTCTGTCTTCGGCAAAAGAGAGGAATCCATTCAACTCTACGGCTCCTGGTAGCCACGGCCTGTCGTCAGAAGAGAGGAATCCGTGGAGTTGTACGCTCCTTGGTAGACAGCAGCAAAGATACGCAAAGATCGGCCCTCAAAGCCTCGAGAGGGTCCAAATCACAACTCCATTTCGATTCCTCACAATTTTTCTGGCACCAAAAGCAGAAACCAGAAAAGCAGAAACCAAGCAATAGCAAATTCATTCGTTCGACCATCAACATGAAGCTTTCTTCGATTTTTTCCGTCCTTCTTGTCGCGACCTCTGTCGCCATGGTCGTTGCCCAGGGCAATGGCAATGGCGGCGGTAACGGCGTCGGCAACACCATGAAACTGGAACATGTAAGAACGTGCCAGTCGCATTGTTCCTTGTCACGTCACGTCAACGACGCCTCCTCACCTTTTTTATTTCGTTCCGTTTTGTCGTGCGCATTACACATCACGTCGTCCTCGTGCTTGCTACCGGTAGATCCGAACCATCGAAGGATATGACCGTGACGACGACCTTGGGGCCGCACACACACCGCTTCGCCGCCTCTCCAGTGTCAACTATCAAGACGATATCGGCGAGATGATTGAGGGTCGCAACCCTCGCAACATCTCGAATGCTGTCTGCCGGTAAGAGCTATGAACTTTACCCGACGTACTTCTGTCTGCGCTATCCTATCCTACTACTATCATATCTCAATCCCTCTTCCTCTTGCTTCTACTTTAGTGACCCCTCTGGGTCTGGCAACACATTCAATGCTCGTGGTATGTCAGACATGGTCTGGGCCTGGGGACAATTCATCGATCACGATATTGATTTGACGGAACCAGCGTCCAGCTTTGGCAGTATAGCTGTCGAGATTCCTGCTACCGATGGAGATGTCTTTTCTGAGGCTGGCTGTGCTGGTAAGAATTGTGCTGCATTCATGATTTGCTTTTCAATGATCTTCCTCGCCACTCCTCTCACATACTTGTCCTTTTGCCTTTCCCAGAAATGGTGGTCACCCGGTCTGAGTTTGTGGAGTCTCCTCGTCAACAAGTCAATTTGATCACATCTTGTCTTGATGCAAGTGGCGTCTACGGCTCTGAACCCCACCGTGCTGATTTGTTGCGCACTAAAGTGGATGGAAAACTCAAGACCAGTGCAGGTGGCCTGCTTTTGCCCTACAATGAATATGAAGAAGACAATGCTGGAGGCACTGGCAACAACTTGTTTCTCGCAGGCGACATTCGCGCAAACGAGCAGATTGGCCTCACAGCTATGCACACCCTCTTTGTTCGAGAGCACAACCGCCTTGCCGACAAGATCAAGCAGCACTTCAAGGATGCATCTGATGAAGAGATCTATCAGCTTGCTCGAAAGCTTGTTGGAGCAGAGATTCAGAAGATCACTTATACTGTAAGCATTGCACTGATTCATCTATGGCTTGTTTGTTGCTAGCTTGTCTGCTTCAAACTAACTATTTTTCGTCCCTTTGCTATATAACAGGAGTTCCTTCCAGCCCTCTTGGGTGACATGGCACCATCTCTTGATGACTACGATGGCTATGATCCATCCTATGATCCAAGCATCTTCAATGAGTTCTCGACTGTAGCCTATCGCTTTGGTCACAGCATGATTTCTGGCGACCTGGCATTGGCAACTCAGAGTGGCATTACTCAAACAGTACGACTCAAGGACCACTTCTTCCTCCCTAGCTTCTACGAGGAAGACGCCAGCCGAATTGACATGGTCATTGCAGGTCTTACCAAGAATGTTGCACAGGTAAGGCATGGCAGCCCATCACAACAGCATCATGTTGGCCGCAGAAGGCTCACACATTGTCGTTTTCTGTATCTCCCCGGTCGAATTCAAATTTGGAAGGAAATCGACAACAAGATTGTGGAGGATGTCCGCTCATTCCTTTTTGATGCTCCAACTGATAGGTATGTCATCTTTGTTTTGTGTGATTGCGTGCACTTCAATGACATCACATCTCACCATCTTCATTTGCCAATGGCTTCCGACCCACCCACCCACCAACCAGTGTTTGCCTTGATCTTGCCGGCCTCAACATCATGGTATGTTCTTTCGTGTGTAAGCCTTTTCGGGACCCTAATGGTGCTTCTATATCTCACATTGTGCTTCCTTTGTATTGTTGATTATTATTAGCGTGCTCGTGATCACGGCCTTCCCAAGTA
The DNA here is from genome assembly GCA_903772945.1 of Seminavis robusta. Classification (NCBI taxonomy): domain Eukaryota; phylum Bacillariophyta; class Bacillariophyceae; order Naviculales; family Naviculaceae; genus Seminavis; species Seminavis robusta. The sequence continues at coordinate 10,504 of CAICTM010001250.1, read as the reverse complement.
CAATGAAATGCGGGAGGCTCTTGGCTTGGGTCGAGTGGACTCCTTTTCTCAGGTAACCTCTGACACCACTCTCCAGGAAGAGCTTGCCTCGGTGTATGAGAGTGTAGATGAGATTGACCCTTGGGTTGGAGCATTGGCAGAGGACCATGTTGGAGGAGGCAACCTGGGACAGCTTGCTAGTTTCATCATCTCCAAGCAGGTATGTGTCTTTTGGCAACGCCCACGGTTGCTTCAGTGTCACGCGTCAAAAAATCCTCACTGTTGCCTTCTTTTTGAATCGTGCCTTCACAGTTTGAGCATCTCATGAGGGGCGACCCCCTATTCTACCTCATTGATCCGGACCTTGCAGCTATCCAAAATTTGAATGGCATCTTGAATCTCAAAACCCTCAACTTTGCCGAGGTGATCCGCCAGAATACCTTTCTTTCAAACATCAATGCCGACAATGTCTTCTTTGTTTGAGCTGGCTAGCCATCGGCTGCCTCTTGTGGAGCTTTTCGTGACATTTGTCCCGAGTGATCACTGTGGAGTGGATCTGGATACGGAACCTAGCTGTTTGATTTGTTGAGTTGAGATCACTGTCCGGTAGAAAAGCACTGTAACACATAACACCATGTTTGTTGCCATCCCACATTGCCAAGCTTTCCTTGTAGAACTTATAGTTGGGATGACACATGATGGATGGCCGCAATTGTATGGCTTCCTTTGTTGTTGTACATGGTGATAGAAATTCCAATCTAACCCTCACACCCTTGCTATTGAGACATGAAGTCTGAATAGCGACGATGAAGCGATGACTTTATCTTGCGGAGGTCAACTTCCCCATAGTACACAACAAGCAGGGTACTAAGGTACATCCTGGGTTTTTGTGACTGCCTCAATATGCTGCTGCATGGTGCCATGCAGCTGCGGGGCAGCAACACGGCGACGCACGTCACTCAGAAAAAGCAATCATATTGGGGGGGGGCTTCCATCACACAAGTCACAATCATCGGACAAGTAAGAAGCGGCAGCTCTGCAAGGTGCAACCCAACCAAACCTCCCAGTAGCTGTCTTCGGAAAATGATGAGCACTCTTGGAGGCAGGGGACGGACGGTTTCAGTGTTTACCGGTATATGTGATGTGATCTTGGATTTCCTACGTTTCTCTACCACACTCGCAACTCTCATCAAGCAGCAAGTGGAAGCTGTTGGCCACTGGAAGTGAAATAAATCAATGACGACGGTGACCCTTGAGCTCCCCTGTTCCCCAGTTGACGCTGGCGTCAGTCTAATCGTTGATGCCGACACCAAACCGGCAGCTCCAGAGAACCATGCAATAAAGGGCAGGAGCTGAACTGGGGAAAATGACCCACCAATAAATAAAAGTGTGAATAATTTTGCGCTCTGAAAAAGCTTGAGTGAGCATTTTTATCACCAGTGACACAATGACTCACAATGACATTGCAAAATGTCATTTCAGCATCCCGTGAGAGTCGAGTCTCTGATCTCTGATGGCTTGGTGGCGAGAACCATCAACAGCAACGCAGCAACCCACTTTTCATTTGTCCATTGGACGCTTGCATGAGGGTAAAAACCTGACCTCGTTGCTCTTCTCTTTCTCTGACAATAATATCGCAGACGAAGTTATCGCCGTCGCCTTTAGTTGGTGTTCCCGGGTGCATCAACTTCCACGAAAGGTTTCCTTCCAACATTTCATCTCATCTCATCACTTCACATTCACTTCACGTCAGCTGGGCCCACAAGGTACATTCGATTTGATTCATTTCCAACAGCGCGCGCCCACAAAGACCAACAAAACAGTGAAAGAGGACGCACACGGATACTACTGCATATTATTTGACAAGGATGCTCGGTTGGATCAACGATTGTGTGGAGAAGCTTGTCCTCGCCAAGTTCGATTTGGACGCATGGCACTCCATCAAAGAAAAAGCGGGTTGTAAGGTCGAAGACGGAGGGTTCTACAAGCTTGACCCCTATCCCGACCAGACTACGGTGGATCTGGTCATGGCGGCAGTGGAGGTTTCGGGGTTGTCGGCGGAAGCCATCCTGGAGACGTTTGGCGCCTTTTTTGTCCAATACGTCCGAGACGAAGGCTACGACAATTTGCTGAGGTGCCAAGGCAGCAATCTGAAAGATTTCATGGCGAACATCAATGCCATGCATCAGCATTTGCAGGATACGTTCCCCAACAAGATGACTATGCCCCAGTTCTGGGTCGAAGATGACGAATCAGGCGACGGTGCTATTATATTGCACTATCACTCGAAACGCGGCAGCCTCCTGGCTCCGGTAGCTAAAGGTGTCGTATGTCAGGTTGCCTCCGACCAATTTGGATATGAAATCAAGATGGAACGGCTAAGGACACAAGGAGAAGAAGGAGCAGAACAAACAAGGTATGCAGATGCAACTGGAGGTCTCGTGTGATGTTCCCCAATTGCTCATCATCAACAGCTCATCATGTTTCTATCATGCCTTTCCCTTTTAGCTGGAAGATATCGACGGTAGATCCCGACAACCTTTGGAAGCTCACCATGAGAGCAGAGTGCAAGCAGATGAATGCCACCTATCAGGCGAAACAAATGAAATGCCCTTTCACTGGCATGACCACGGCACCCTCGCAATCTGCAAACCGAAGACTATCTCAAACAATCAACACGGCCAGCGTCCCATCAGTCATCGAAGTCAATGAAGCAGATATCAGGCGACCACGCAAGCGAGCCAAGTTTAGCAGCAACCAGCCTTCTAGCTTGCCCACAAGTGAACACCAGTATGAGGACATGTTTTTTGATTCCAAGGAAATCGAAGAAGGTGATCCCGTCGTGAAGAAGGCTCCCAGCCTGGAGAACACGTCCGTGACCGCACCACTATCCATCGAAGAGGAACTATCGTCAGAACCGGTATCTGACAGTGCCATTGGCTTGTCGGGGCGAGTGACAAGGAGCCTCTTCCCGTACCATATCATGGTCGACTTGGACCTAAAGATTGCTCAGGTCGGTAATAAAATGCCAACTGTCATGCAATTATCGGAGGATGATTTCGTGGGTCGATGCATTAGTGAATTCCTGGTCGTGACAAAGCCAGTGGGGATCCAGTGGAGCTGGAAATGGCTTCGCCTGCTCGAAGACCAAGCCTTTGATGTCCAAACAGTCGAGCACTCATCAGAGAGGCCCGCTTTGAAGTTCAAGACAACCGTTGTCCATGTTACGGAAGGCTCTTCTCTTGCAATGCTCGTGCTGACTCCCGACGCAAACAATTTGCAGGAGCTTCGTGAGATGAAGATGACCTTTAGTGATCTACCGCTGCACGGGGCTCATAGAGAATCGATCCTTCTCCGAGAGCACTTGAGCTCGCAAATTAATAGTGCCGCCAAGATGGAACAACTCAGCCATTCATTGGAGCAGGAGAAAACGCTGCTGGAATCCATGTTGCCTGCTCATGCCGCAGAAGGCCTTCGGCAAGGCAAAACCGTGGAGCGAGGTTGCACAAGAATGTTACACTGTTCTTCAGTGACATTGTGAATTTCACAAACATGTGCCATCGACTCTACCCTTGGCAAGTGATTGAGATGCTGAATCGACTGTATTGCGTCATGGACTTTCTGGGAGAACGATACGGCATCTTTAAGATCGAAACTATCGGGGATGCCTATGTCTGCTCCTGTGGGCTCCCCCAGGAGGATGAACAGCATTTCATGAAAGTTGCCCACTTTGCCATTGCTGTCAACCATTGTTGCCGGCATGTCGTGTCGCCAGTCGATGGATCTCCATTGCAGCTACGGATAGGAATCCACAGTGGGTCATGCGCCTCAGGGGTAGTTGGGACGAAACGGCCTCAGTATTGCGTGTTTGGTGACACAGGTAGGCATATGCCATGATCCCGGGATCCTGGTTCTTCGACTCTGCTGCACTTCTTGTCGTGCTCACACTGCTGTTACCGGTACGCCTATGGGCTCCTTCTATATATACGGATAGTCAACACAACTGCACGCCATGAGAGCACAGGAGAGCCCGGAAAGGTGCAATGTTCCAGCACCACACGAGCGCTACTAGAGTCCCATTGCAAGGGTTCTTTTGTCCTGAAAGAAAGGGGTTTAGTAAGCATGAAAGGCAAAGGAGATATGAAGACTTGGTGGTTGGAGGGGCATGAAAGCAACGATGTGGTGAACCGGTCCGCTCTGGAAAAGCTTGACAAAGAGATCCTTGATCTTTTAGCAAAGAGCAGCTTCAAAACCAAGTTTCGCAAAGAGTATGAAAGCATTTTCCCTGCCGATATTGCTGAAGAGATCCAAAACGAGAGAAAACGTCGCTTCAGCATCATCGGCAGTTTGAACAGCTCATCGTCCTTTGCTTCCATCACCAAGAGGTTTTCGGTTGATTTTTGAAAAAAAAAAAAACCCGTGTTTAAAAAGTGGAAGTGCTCATTCAATCAAGGGAATCAGAGATAGAAGAAAGCCGAGCAACCTCTCGGCAAGAGGAAGATGTGAACAAGATCCTACTAGTCAGAGTGGCCAACAGGTGAACTTTTCCTCGTGGGCCTCTGAGACTGCACCCGCTACTAGCGCAGCGAGCAAGAAGAGGGCAGGCAACAGTCTGCTTGATGCTGTGGATCGCTCTCAAGCAGCTCCTTCAAAAGCCAGTCGCCTCCGGAAAAAGGCAGCCACTGCAAAGGCAAATCGCTCCCGGTCACAAGGATGAATACCAGTAGGCGGACATCCTTAAAAGTTCTCGAAGTCAATCTTTTGGGCAGTCTGCTTGATTAGTACTGTACTTGCGTTTTAGGCTCTCCATTGCTCGACTTACCTTGTATTGTAAGAAAGGAAGGCAAGCCTGAACTGCCCCAGCTAGCTAGGGGCAGCAACGCGACATAATAGTGCAGCCGAGGCAGTCACAAAAGCCTACCTACCGGTAAGAGTACCCTGCTTATTGGATTGTACTTCGGGGTGGAGGCCTCTACCGAAAGCTGGTACCAGTACACGTAGTACAAGACAATTCATCGCTACTCTAGCTAGCTAGGAGCTACATGTACAATAATTGACTGACCTTCGAATGCGAAGCGGAGTCAACAGTCGAGCTCGGAGAGTACGGTTACCGGTACCCGGTACGGTAGTCGGGAGCTTGAGCGAGAGAGCGCTTTTCAGCTCTTCTTAGAGGGCGACTTGACGATGACTGCCTAGCTAGCTAGCTCCTATTTCTGGGCTTCGGAATCGAATCCAAATTGCACACACGGCAATACTGCCTCTGGAAGCTGCAAAAGGTTTCTGGAGTTTTCTTCCAAATAAATGCACTCCGAGTACTCAGTAGTGATTATTGAATGGCCCAGCTATGGCCCATGGCCCTGAGGCTCGGTCCTATGGATCTTGTAGCCGCACCTCTTTTCTGATCTTTGTGACTAGCAGCTGACCGTGTCACAGACATGGATCCGAAGATGGAAACACATGGAGCTGGCGGTCAGTCTTATGGACCTTACCTCTAATCGGCCAGACACATCATTTCTTAACGCACCTCCGCGTACGGCGGATTCTACTCACAGTGTCGCATTCATTTTTTTCGCATTTTTGATGCCTCTACCAACAACGTAAATAACTCGGAGTGTCATCCAAAGGTGCACAAATGATGTATGCAAAGCAGAACATGTAGACTATCAAGATCGCTTGTAGAACGTTCAGAACTGACTAAGAGAGAGAATGAATGTATGCAGTGATGGAGGAGTTAATAGGTTGTTTCAGCGGCGTTCAACTGATTTTTGCGAATCTTTCGGAATCCTTGTATTGGTTGATAGAGATATGATAAATACAAATCTTTCCTACTATTTCTGGCAGATCTCGTCTCATTATTTGGCTGTGAAAAGCCCATTGATTGGCTACTACTGTGCTCGCAGTGTAGAGTGACCATGATGTCACAAAAGCCAAAGCCGAAGGCGAAGTCCAAGGCGGTACTGGAGGATTCCGACGATAGTGATTCTAGCCTGGAACGGGCAATTCAAGAGCGAATGGAGAAGCAGAAGCAGAAGCCACGTCCGGGGCAATATGGATCTACCCGTCTTTTGGAAGCTGAAATAAATCTTTCGTCCTCGTCCTCGTCTTCTTATGATGATGATGACCAGGACGAAGAAGAAGAAGAACTGAAGGATACCCCAGAAAAGCCCACAGCCCAGAAAGAAGACTTTGTGGATCTTGTTTCGCCACAGCAGGAGTCACAACAACAGTATGATAAACTCTCGCAACCTGATTCGCTGTCGCAATTCCCTCCAGTTCCAGTTGCAGCTGGGGCAACACCTGCACCAAAGTATGCTTTTCAGGCCTTTCAGCCCATTAATGTTTCCACATTGCATCCAAATGTGCAGCGGATGTACCACCAGAACCAACAGGAAACTCAAGCAGAATGGCAGCGTTTTTTGGACAATCAATGTCCCATGCCGACTCACTTGATGGGGTTCCGTCAATCACCTGCCCCTGCCCCTGCAACAGGCTTCTCGCGTGTTCCATCAGCTCGTGGAGTGCAGTTGCCAGTTCAGTCTCCTGTAGCAAGACGTCGCCCAGACAGTCCGGCTGCACCCGTCATGATGGATTCAGCTACTACAAAGAAGTCCAGGAACGATAGTCGTGGTCGTGCAACACCAACCCAAGATGGTCGTCCACCCACTCCTAATCAGGCTCCTCATCAGCAAGAAGAAGCAGCTGCTGGAGCGACAAAGAAGAGTGCAACTGTTCCACGGAAACCAGTTGAATTGCCTCCCAAGGTTGCTGCCTTCCGCTATGAACACAAGAGTCGGCTTGAGCTTGGGGAAGAACTGAACAAGCGTTCGAAAGATAATCCAGGACCATTTACAGTGGCACAATATATTGTTTTTGGCAGTGAGAGTCGTGGCAACTACGAGAAGTTCGAGATTGACAAGCTGAGCTGCGATCAACTTCGAAAGCTAGCTGTTAACTTTGGGTGCAAAGGTGTCAGCTCCGCGGGAAAGTTCGAGATCCGTAGACGTATGGCTATTCGCTGCACTGCAGCCACTGCCTACGATAATCCGGAGATAGTCAATAACTTTGCCTCCGCCAGAGACCTCAAGATCAACTCTACGTATCGACTTCTCAACACTTGTGTTCACTCCACCTACTTTCAAAGATTCGTGGATCTGCATGCAAACAAGACGAGGATTGATCATGAGAGCAATCGCGCTGGACCCTACAAACAGTTTTGGATTGACATTGCAGACTTCTATAATGATACGGAGAACAATCAAGAGTTGTCGGTGATCTATGGAGCAGTTGAAGAAGAGGATGAAAGACAATTCGACATTGCCACGGCTGGACCAATCAACCCATGTAATTTCAACAAACTCAACCATGAGAGCTGCTGCCAGCTTGTTAAGGACGCAATGAAGGCTGTAGAAAAAATCCATGCTGCTATGAAGAAGTCCGGCCAAGGATCCAATGATCCATGGAGTTTCTGCCGAAAGAGCGTTCTGACAATTCGCAAGGGAGTGGAGGTTTCTGCGGAGGTTGCCTATTATGCCTTTCGAATCCGCGAACCTCATCCTCAACTCGAAGGATCTTGGGATGCAATGTTGACGGAGGATCTTGCTGCCTCATCCACCGCCACTCCCACAGCCTCAAAGGCTCCACCTGCTTCAAGCACTGCCACTCCCAGTACAGCGAGCATTGGCTCTGCATCAGCGAATGATTCACTCATCAGCTCTTTGGGTGCCTGGAACGAAAGTACAAGGACTGCGTCCGAACAGCGTCAGAACTACATCAACATGAAGACGTCTCAGGCGGCTGAAGAAAGGCTTACAAGAATGTGGAATGAATATGACAGGTTGTCTCTACGAGTCATGGAGCTTCGCGATAATGGCAATGCTCCTCACTTGCTCCACAATCTTGCGACAAGAGTTCGCGCTTTGGAGGACAAGTTAGATATTGCTCGTGAATTCTCGGTTGTGTATGGCACAGATCTGCTCAGCCGTCACGATGTGATGCAAGAATAAGAAACAAGAACACGATGATAGTGCTAGTGTATATGTTGAAGGAACAAGAAAGGAGAACAAAACAGAAAGGAGAACAAGAACTACTCGAAAGATAGTCTAGGTAGGTACACGTAGAAAACTAAAATAAGAAAGAGAAATGTGCTGTTATATCTTAATATCTTACTAGTTTTCTTCATCACCAACTTGGTTGTTGTTGTTGCTGCTGCGAACAGGCCGAGTCAAACCAAGACGTTCTACCCTTTCTGCCATGAATTCTCGCAACTCAGAGTGCCCACGAAATCCACCCACGTCAACAGCCTCGAAAAGGGGATTCAACACCACTGGATCTCCATCCTCTTCGTGGGGGACAGTCGGCAAGTAGCTTCCCTGCACTGGTTCCTCATCCTCATCTTCTGCGAGCCTTTCGTTGATACAGAAATTGTGCAAACGGGCAATGGCCTGGAGCTGCCACTTCAAATTATGAAGTGAGCATGTCTGAGGCCTTGAGAGCACACCCCACTTTTGCCGCATGAGACCAAAGGCCATCTCAATACGGATGCGTACCTGGCTAGCGTAGAAGTTGAAATTGTCGTATCTGGGATTGTATTTATCATTTCCTTGGTAGATTGGCACCAACTGTTCTGTTGGTTCATAGGCAGCATCACCAATCACACAAATTCCCTGAGGAAGAGCCTTGATGAGTGCGTTCAAACCACAGTGCTCTGAGGCCTCACGGTCTCCTGCTACACCGGGAGCTGCGACTGCAAAATAGATGAATCGACAGTGGTGATCAGCGACTGCTTGAACATTTACACCGTAGCACTGATAGTGTCCGGAGAAGAACGAGCGGACATTTCGGACTTCTCTTCTCCAGGGGACCCTTGTCCGACACAGATACCCATCCACAACACCAGCACAGTTGTCAATTGCATTACCAAAACTGATGGATGAAAAGCCTTCAACATTCGCCTGGACTTCCGCATGAGTGCTTGGCCATGAGATCGCAAGTTCTGGACACCGAACCAGGGCAACAATGGTCTTCCACACCACACGATAGAAGGAGGACTTGGACATTCCGGAGATATCAATAATATCCAAGTAAGATCCTCCGGCAAGCCAACGTAGAGTACAATAAAGGCACAATTCAGGGATAATGGTTCCCCCTCTCAGATTTGCCATCTGTTCGTTGACCAGCAAATCCATATAGATGTAGGACAGGAGGAGATCAAATGAAGCTTTTGTCATGCGAAGTCTGCGCTTGAATGTTCCTCTTGCCGTGTGCTTGGTACAAAACTGCTCCCAGCACAATCGCTGTTCATAGAAGGATGGATTTCGGGAGATAATGATTGCCTTCTTCACTCCCAAAGTTGCGACAAGTGCTACCATAAGCGAAAGGAACTGGATGACCAAAAACTGATCCGCCTCAGACAATCCCATTGTCATGTCAAGGTCATAGAGCTCTTCGATTGCAGGGTCCATGATCAAAACAACTATCTTCAATAGGATCAATATCTACTACTCTGTTTGTTGTGGCAACACGTTCGTGCAGAATGCTTTTCGATACATTTTCGATTGGTGTACGGGGGTATAGGGGTGGAGATAGCCCAAATATGTGAAGTGAGTCTTCTTTTGGCGGAGTGGGCTGGCGAAATATTGTTTATTTAGGTGAGATGGGATCCCATCTGCTAAAATTTTTACGGACCAATCAAGCTTCCAAGATGGGCGCCCATCTCGAATAATTTGTGTCGCATGCCAGTGGCGCGTGGCCCTGCGACATTTTTCGCGTCACAAAGATGGCGCAGAGGTCCTATCCCGATCCATAGGACCGAGCCTGATGAAGCTGGGGATGACTATAGTCAAGAAATTTCTGCCACCGAGATCAAACAAGATGTTCCAACGCTCGCTCCAACTTCCTCCCAGGGAAGAGCTTCTACAGTGGTGCCGCTACTAGTACCGTGCACTCAGGTTTCTGTCCGTCAGATTCATGAGACTATCTTTCGAGTTTTTAGAAAGATCACAGACATACGCAGGCTCATACGCACATACATGACCATGTATGTTAGCCCAAAATGTACACAACATCATGAGTGTTGACGACTTTTGCAAAAGACTGAAGACTTGTAGGAATGTCCATCGTGCAATAATACTAGTAATATATATCTTGCCTTCTTTTCCTTCGTACTGCCCCCCGAGAACTGGCATCGGAAGCCATTCGCCCACCTGAAACAGGGGTGGGGCAGTAGAGCAGACAACATGCAACGGAATTGATTGGACCTTGGCTTGTGACGTGAGCGACGTGCCCAGGTTTCAATGGCCCTTTGGTTGCGTATGAATGTCGAAAAAAGTCCATAGACCATAGACACCCATGCACTGCCTGAATCCGGCCAATCCCACAGACCGAAAGTACCAGCAATACAGACACAATTAATTATTGTACAACACGACAAGAACACAAGAACAAGCGACATCCTACTGTATCGGTACCGCTACATGTACAATGTACATACGTACCGTACATACGATACCTAAAGTATCCAAAGATC
>CAICTM010001249.1:0-33117 GCA_903772945.1 Seminavis robusta | reverse complement strand
CCTGATCATCGGATTGAAGGATTGCCTCTCCATAATCGAGTGCGGGCATTGGAGGATCCGCTTCGTTGGGTACGTGGAGGAGGTCCAATGGTGTAGTCGTATCGCCACGAGAGTTTTGTGTTTGGCTGTCATCGGATTCATCAGAGAAATTTACGAAGGGTTGCCAATCAGTGTCAATCTCTGGCCCGCTGAACAACATCTCGTGGGAGTAGGACTCGTTGGATGAGCGATCAACCTCGAGAACTCGTACCTCGCGTGTAACCGTATTGGTCGATTGTGATAGGACGGACGCGACATCACCGGCGAAGGACGTGGGCGTTGAATGCGTCTTATTGCACGCGAGCTGCAATATGTCAGTGTCCGTTTTGTTGGACTTGGTTTGGTGCGAGGACACTTTTAGGTTGCCTGCTCGTGGCGTGGTGCTGCCCCTGTCGAGGAGGTCGTGAGAGTTGACTGAGCTGGATGGGCGTGATTGCCCAGAGTTGTGGTGACTACGTCGAACAACTAGGTCAGCCGTGTAGTCAAGAATGCTCTCCTTGCCCTGCTCGGAGATAATATCCCATGCCTCTGGATCCGACTTGGACAACGACCGCCATGTGGTTTCTTTCATCATGACCTTGCGTGAACCACGAGTGTCTGTCTGAAGAGCTTGCAATAGGACCTCCACCGGTTTATCCATATCATGGACGAATGCCTCATAGGTGTCGCCGCAGGTTTCCACTGTACCATCGTCGAAGAAAATTTCGTGTTGGTAGGTGCGATGACGAGCGTTGCTTCGAGAGCGTGTGGACGTCGCATGATTAGCATTGTCATGCAGTTGTACTTGCTCGAGAAGGGCCGATCGGTACTGCTCGAGAGTATACTTGGACGTGTCGCCTGCAGCTTTCATGGTCTGCATTGCGAGACGTCGTACGGGAGCGAGAATTGGTGCCTTGGAGATTGAACGTTCCAAGAAACGTGCCCCCTGTTGTCCAGTGTATGGCTCGTCGCTGGTCTCATTTTACTGCCGAAATTGTTCGAAGAAGTTGGAGATGAAACCAACTTGGGACCCTCTCCATGTGCCTTCTGCGATTTCGGCGGAGGTGAGATAAGACGAAATCTTATCCGGGCGCAGTGTTGCGACCATGGACTTGCAGTAATATTCGTCAATTGCCTTCCAAATCGCACGAGTGTCCTTGCTGGTTTCGTTGGCAAGGACGAGAGATCTTGCCTGTGCTTCTTGGCAGATGTCTTCGAATTGTCTTGTACATCCATTCTCGTTGTTTCTCGTCGATTTCGACGTTGGTGACCGCGAAGCTTTTCGAATGCATAATGATTTTGGGGTGGGGGAGGAGGCAACCTTGTAGACGTGTATGGCCGGTCTGGCTTTACTCCCTGTGCGTTGTGAGGATTTTCTATTTTTTCCATGCCTCTTTTATGATCCTCTCTTTGCGTTCTCAAAAAGTTATATCTGGGACCACTCTCTCCGTTTCCTTGTCTCGGTCCTTCCTTTTCCGATTCTCTGATTGTTGCTTTGTTTCCTCCTTACGACTCTTGCACTTCCTTTTTCGGTCGTGCTTCCTTTCTTAGGTCTTTCTGTGCTCTTCCTTCTCAGCCCGATGGAGACGCATTCTTTCTCTTGGGTCTAATCTGCAAGTTCCTGCCGGTTGTTCTGTTGGCTAACTTCCTCTTTTTATATGCATTGCCTCAAGTTTCCTAAGGTAAGCAGGTGTTCCACGTTTGACCCAGTGCACGTTGAAAGCAGCAGTTCCAAGACATTAGTTATGGACGATGGTGGGATTTGGGCATGAACCCCAGGTTGGCTGTTACGGCTGCTTGTTATCTATTCTCATCATGGGGCATCTGCACGGACATAAAAGGGGAGCTGCAAGGACGGAAATCACAACAAATAGTTCAAAGGCCCTCAGCTTGCTAGCTGGTAGTTGAGGGCAACTATGCTGGTGTGTGCAAGACCTTGTTCTTCACTCGCAGTTCGCCCATTTTCTGCTCTGCTGGGCTGTCAGACAGAGGCTTTTGATGCATTCCGTGAGTATCTTCCCAATGTGGAAACAGGTTCCATTGAAATTGCACGCCTCGACCGGGTCCAAGAGACGAAGGGAAATGGCGATGGGGGGACTTTGCTTAAGGTAAGTGAACCCTCATTATCAATAATACTTGGATGCCAACAAACTTCATTGGTTTGACTACCTGCAGGATGTTTGGACTACCAAAATAAAAACACCCGGTGCACCACCACTATGCATAAGAGTAAGTGATTGTGGAGGACGCCTCTCATATTATTGCGTAGCACTTGGCTCAAAGTTTGTTCTTTTGGTTGGTTCCCCAGACTAACCAGAACCTGGGGGTACTTTTGTGGTGGAAGACATTCAGCCCCTGAATGAACCCGAGCTACCTTGGCACAAGTCTTGAAGGATTTGCCTCGTTCGTTCATGGAACGGCATGTTTTCATTGCACACTACGTGCATTCGCTATTCCATTCAAGCTAGCCATACAGCTAAAAAGATCTCTCTATGAATTCATTCGTTCTCTGTTAGAAGCACAACAAAGTGTGTGCTTTGCTACTGGTTTCGTTGATCCGAGGCGATGGCCACCGTCCCAAGTTCGTCGTTTCGTTCCGTTTTTAAAAAGACCATGTTCATGGTCCAGCATTACGCCATTGGACCAACTGCTCTTCTTTAAAGCCAAGTCCCAATCCAGTTCGTTTGGCTTGAGGGTCTTCCGTTTTGTGAGCTGGACTCATGGTTTGACAATCGGGACAGACGACGAGTTCGGCATCTTCGACGCAATACAATTGGATCGAACATCCCAAACACTCGGTTCGGACAATGCGATTCAGCGCAATGGCTTCCCAAGTTTCTTCCGATCCCCGAAAGGGCATGGAGACACCGGGCGACACTTCAATCATTTGCATGGGTGCACGTCGTCCACTGAGAGCGACATTTTGAGAATACATGTCGCTGGCTCCCGCTCCGGCAGCCCCCAAGAAGGAATCGTTGCTGACATTACTTTGCGCGCGACGTACGGGTCCCGGACGAGGGGTTTGCCGGGATGTCCTCGATTGTGACTGAATCGACTGCGATTGAAGGGACTGCGACTGCAACGACTGGAGAGACTGTTGCTGCGCCTGTTGTTCGCGCAAGCGATGAGCCGCTCGTCGACGATAGTACTCGTCTTCATCGCGATCCAGTAGTTCGTCATCCTGTGTGGTCTCAATCTCTCTTCCGTCCCAGCCGACGGGGAACTCGACAAACTCCACGGGAGCCTGCAGCCGTGCGGGAGGTTCCGCCGGCAACCGCGCGGGAGGTTGGTCGTAAGTAGTCCGTGGTTGTCCTTGCTCGTGGTGATGAGGATGACGAGCGTGGTGGTGTGGGGGATGATGTGGATGGGGATAATGGTTGCCATTGTGAGCGACAATCTCTTGTTGGGAGGGGTGGTAATGACGATTGTCTTCCCGTCTATGCGACTGTCGATGGGGACTGGGCTGTCCGTGACGATGATCCTTGCCTCCCGTGAGAATGGCGTCGTATTCGTGTGGCAAATCCCTCCTGGGGGGTAGTGGAGTATGATGTTGTGGGGGCAGCTGCCCGTTTTCTTCCATTTCCAAGTTCAGAATGGCCTCTTCTAGCGACATGAGATTGGGAGGCGGTTCGAATTCTTGTTGCTCGTTGACAATAGCAGCAGCAGGAGGAGGAGTGTGTCTCCTATTATTATTAACGGGCGAGTGTCCAGGCGAGAGAGACCGTGACTTGGACTGTCGCTTCATGAGACGCAGTTGATCAGGATGCCGGCGGTCTTCACCATTTGGATTAACATTTCTCATGTCATCCAGATTCATGTTAAGACTGTACTCTTGCTGTTGTTGCGGCAGTTGTTCTTGCTGTGGCGGATTGCGATGATTGGTGGGAATTGTCAACTCGAGAGGGATGTCGCGATCATGATGGCTGCTGCGTCTGTCTTCCAGCGCTTCGTCGTCTTCCTCTTCTTCTTCTTCTTGATGCTTGTGATGATAAGGCGAGTAGAGATGATGAGGATGATACGCCTGCTGTTGCGGAGACTGCTGTTGTCTCTGCGAATAACGCTGAGCGGGTCTGGCACCTTGCTGAGTACTAGCGGCGAAAGTGTTGTTGTAATTGTTGGTGAAAGCCGGCCCTCGTCCATCGCGATACCGGTCGTAGTCACCACTGCCAGTGCTGCGGCTTCGATCGACACGATCCTTGCTGTTGTTCTTGGGAGGAAGTCTTCCTCCTTGCAGCATGAAAGACTCTTCTTCCAGCATCTTGACAAAGGCAGCGTTCTCTTCGGCACGTCGCTGTCGTTCTCGTTCTTCATGCTGTCGCGGGTTGTTGTTGTTGTTCGTATTGTTACTGTTGGCATTGCTGCCGTCCAAGAGACGGATCCGACGGTCTACGCCGCTGCTGTCAGCTGACAAACCTCTCGACGAAGAACCCACCGTCGTCATGGTCTGTCGACTCGAATGCTTGTTCGCTTGCGACATCAAATAGTCTCGGCGCCGCGAAGGAGCGGACTGGTTGTTGCTAGTAGCGCTGTTGCTGTTGTGTGGTTGTGAAATCTCTGGAAGACCGGTATAGTCTTGATACCGATGCTGCTGTTGACTGGTGGTCGTCGCCATGACGGAACTCGAACCAATCAATCAATCACTCAATTTTGTTGTGATGGAAATGGCAGATTCTTTCTCACTGCCAACAAGACCGTCGACCTGTGATGGGGCTTGATCCCTTGCTTGCTTCCTTGCTTGTTATCGTAGACTCTTGTTCCTGCCGTCTCTTGTTGTCGTATACTCGAGTGGTCTCCAGTGATGGATAGCGTTGTCTGTGCTGGTCAAAGATGATGGTCCTGTCTTGCTGCTGCTGGTCTGCTGCGCATGAAGGGTCGACCCTGGTTCGACGAGTCGAATGAGTCGATGCAGAGAGCCTCGTTTTGACATCTTGCTTCGGTCGTGATGTCTTTGCTATCTACATGAGAGTACACAGCGTTTATTCTTTGAGCACAAAAAGATAATAGCCCTAGAAACAATGACCGGCAGAGAAGTCATCAAGACTTGAAATGACGCATTCACTTAATAACTTCAGAGTGCTCCGGTCTCTTTGTGTCACACTAGTTGGCCTCCCTCCAATCCCTTAACCCTACCATTCCAAGTACGCGGAAGTGGGTGAGACACGTAGAAAGTGTACCAGCGCTACAGCCCAAAAATGGACCAAAACCGTCTATAAGCAAATGACTGTCTCAATGTCCGATTGACCAATAAGTAGATTAATACGAAATCGACCTCAAGTACCATTGACTCATAGCATGTCTCCCATACTGACAACATGATTTAACATCACATACCCTCTGTTAAACGTGTATTGCATTTTTGTTATACTTTTTGTGAGACAGTTAAATATTTTGGTCCATTATTGAGTCCCGTTAACTCAGAAAATAGAGAGTGAGACAGAAGGATTCCGATATTGTACTGTTTTTGCTATAGTATCGCTGATGTCTCAAAGCGATGGACCAAAACCGACTTTATACCTGTATGGTGCAGAAACCTTATCGTGTGAAGCCAACAGGAACGGGCATGTACCGGTTCGACTGTAGGCCACTATTAATAGTGGGGAATGGGGCTGGGAATGGACGGTATTGGTACGGGTACAGGTAGGATCCGGAGTTGACCGTAGCTAGTCTACTAGCTAGCTAGAGGCGAGATTTGTCGTTTACTAGCAATTTTAAGGAACTACCGTCCCGAAATGTGAGTGCCCATGCACAGAGGTTCGGCTTACTTTTACACAGCGGCAGTCTGATCTCCAAAAGTATTCTCTTCTGTTTGGCGTAGATTATGACCCAATCCGCTTAATGCTGTATTGGAATGATCTATCTCTCTCATAGCCCCGAAAGAAAACAGATGCAAATTCAAGATAAACATTTCCTTTGTTTCCTGATACAAAACCCGGCACATCAACCCGTTTTTTCCACGGGACCCGTTTGCGCAAGCGACAAGCCATCCAAGTCTTTCCGAAGGCGCTGCGGTGTTTCAACCTGTTGGTTTGGAGGCACTCCAGATGCCACAGTACTACAAATATTGCTGCTCGTGCCACTGCTCGTACTGTCAGCTGGAGACGGGTTCGAAGAGCCGGTTCCTCTTTCGACGAAAGGAGTTCGTGGTGGGAAATGAGTGCCGCTATCGTTTCTTCCGTCATTGCACAATGTATCACTGGTCTTGCCTCCCGCGTGACGCTCCAAAATCGCCTCCATTTCATCCAAAACGTTGATAACACCATCATCCGAGTCTGTTTCGTCCAACTCCATTCTGGCGAGTTTCACGTCAGGGTTTTCTTCCAAGGATTCAAGAATTTTTTCGACAGAGACGTTTCAAGATCTTCGACCTTGTAGTTGACTTTTTCCAATGCTTCGAGTGACAAGGTGAGATTACAATCATCTAGATGGAGATTGCACAATTTCAGGGCCCCTTCATACATCAGCTTGCAGTCTTCGTCAGCACTAGTACTGTTATCGCCTTCTGGAGGGGAAGGTACGGCGCTTGCTTCCAGTCTGAGGTTATGAAGTGTAAACAATGAAGCGACCTGTGAAAGTACAAGAGATAAACAAGGAATAGGGTGAGACTGCTCTAACAGAAACTTCTCATGTTGTCATGCTCGCAACTATGACTGCTGTCTATTTCCCCGGCACCCACCTTCGGAAGAACCATGTTTCCTTTTTCGGATACAAATTCATCACGACACTCGAACTCCGGCTCCTCTTCCAGAGTATTGAAAACCTGGTCTTTCAAGATTAGGTTCCTTTTTTCCTTGTCAGTACCACATTCCTTGATCATCACTACAATCCTTGGGGATGACAGAGCCCAGATCAGAATCGAAGGCCCATTCTCGATCCACATTACCCGTTTGGAGACGAACCATAGTGACGTGATCTTCGCTTTGATTATCATAAACGACTGCCACACCATATTGAGCAAGATTAACGTTCTTCTGAATCTTGAACTGATGAAAAATACTTCGAGTTGTAGCCAAGAGTGGATTCTTTTTTTTCCACTCTTTGTCTTTCTCCTTTCCATTGGTGAGCACGGATTTTTTCATGAGCTTGAAGCCAAGGTCATTGGGAACGGTGGAGACTTCAGTTCGTAGGATACCAAAGGTTGGATCACGTTCGTTTTTGGCAGCAGAGTCATACTCCTCCAGTGTCATGAAAGTGACGCCCTTCTTCTCCGACTCTTTCATCTCGTGCGGATTGCCGGTTGCCATAGATTCCGTTTCCGCTTTCCTATCCACGGGTGCGAGTGACACGCCGCAGCACTTGATTTGATTTCCCTTTTTCTCGTACCATGGCATCTTTTGTTCGTTTGCACGAAAAGTGGCACACCAGAGACGAGACTTGTTCGTATAGTCAGTCACTGTGTAGTCAGGATGACTGTGAGTGCAGTTTCTTGGAATTGCTTCGTAGAGTTTCACTCTGCGAAGCAAGTGTTCAGGAAGTGTTTCAAAGTACTCAACAGCAACAACGTGAGTTATGGAAGAAAGTAGCGTCTTCCTCTCCTTCGATTTGTCGTCTTCTGCAAGCACGGAGCCGTCGTCTTTCTTCTCCTCCTGTTCTGTGGTCGCTTTTGTGCGTGGAAGCAATTCGTCATCGCAAATTTCAAGCCACTATCACAACATCCAAATAGGCGAATGTTCGAACGTGTCAGCTTTACGCCCCGCGGGCCCCAATATTCTTGTTGGAGCTTTGCAATGATGATGTCTTTCAACTCGAACCCCTTTTCGAATTTCCGCTTGACCGCGAGGGTTTGTGTCCCCTTACCGCCGACGTTGCGGTAAGATACTTGAAGCATCGTTGTCTTCTTTGTTTTGTTTGTGTTCATCTGATACTAGTAGCGAAGCACTGAGTCTCTTGTTATTCTGCTCTCCGTGGTGCGAATGCTTGTGATGAAGGAACTGTTGTTGCTGCTATTTTGCAATGATCACGATATCTCGGTTATTTATCTGCTTTTGCAATCGTGCACGCGACGCCTGCGTGGAAGGTACAGTACGGTGCATGAAAGTGAAGCCAACTGGAACGGGTAGCATGGACCATGTAGGGAGTGGGGCTGGGAATGGACGGTATTGGTACCGGTACAGGTAGGATCCGGAGTTGGCCCTAGCTAGTCTAGCTATTAGCTAGTAGTGTGGGACATGTATATCTACTGGAGTAGATTAGTGCAGGCCCAATAGAGACAGGAGGAATATCAGATCCACTGCCCAGAGGGACGCTACAGCGTACTGCAGGTCTTCGGCTCTGCAACTCCATCTGTACTAGGTTCTTCGGAGGTACCGGTACCTGGATCTGATCTGGAGTACTACCGGTAGGCCCAAGAAGAGTTGGATTTGATACGTCCTAGCTAGAGTTGGGGCTGGGTGTGGCTGATGATGACTACGATGTGCTGAGAGAGGAGGGAAAGACCTCAAAACGGGCAAGCCCCTATGGAGACTGTTGCCAATGCCATGGGACATGGATTGTCGGAGATAGAGATGCACGGAGAGGGGTTCTTGTGGGACTGCGAAGCCATGCAACTGATTTTGAAAACGCACTTTTCTCACATTGAGAGTGTATCCATAGAAGTTGTTGGATGGGGGGACAAGGAACTCGCACTTTTTACGGCTTGCTGGCTTCCCAAGTTGAAAAGTCTGACACTGTGGCCTTCATTGCGGAAAGAATTCCACTTTTCTTTCAGCAGATTCAGCAATCGTTTTCGCACCTCAAGGAATTGAAGATTAGTGGATTTGACTTCCGTCATCCATCTGACAGCGTCGATGGTGGCTTTGTCAGCCTCGTGTTCGCATCATGAATTGGAAGATCTGCACTTCGACGACATCTGGTTGGGAGGCAACGTAGCCCGTCGTTGGGAACCCATTGTCCAAACTATTGAAACCACCCAAGTTTGAAGCGTGTCAGTTTTGGTGACCTTCTGGTGGGCTTTCAAGGTCGAAAGTTTGAGTTTGATCAAAAACACCAAAGATGCCATTCTTTTCCAATTAGGGGTGAACAAAGCCAATGCCATCCTTGCAGCCTCGGGAGATGACGAAACGTCTTTGGAGCAGTGGGTAGGAGCTGTTGTAGCATCCAGTCGCCAACTGAGTGTTCTGGTCTACCTCTTGTCCACACCTGCTGTGTTTGATCCTTCTCTGTATGCCATGGTGGCTGTAGCAAGGTTGGAACAGGAATGTTGCAACGGCCGAGTTGAGCAGATGGACAATCCATTCTCCGCGCAACGGGTCTGCAAACGATGACGAGAAGGATTGGAGCAGGAGGCAGACTCCGGGGCGCCAAGATGGGAATGAAAGAAGAGCCCAGTTTATCAACTGGTTGAGGAGGACTATAGTGCTAGCCCGCTCAGCAGTGTACTGGTACCGGTATGCTGGCATATCATGATGAAAGAATTGACCTGTCTGGTTGCCAAACCATATCGCAGACCGTGCTGACAGCAACGTTGGAAATTAGCTATCACTGGGAAATCCTGTCTTCACACCCAGCTGGACAGAAGCAGTAGTCCTATGTCTCCGTTTGCTGCAGCACATCATGAAAACAAATCTAACGCATGGTCTAGCGTTGCAAAAACGAGGTTGGTTGTACTCAAGGGTTGGATGTCATTACCATTCCCCAACATTTCTTGATAAAAAGCCAAGTTTCAGCTTGTGTAATCTATGATAGAAAAGAGAAAACCATTCCCAAAACTGCAACAGCTGAGGAGAGATAGATATTCGTGGAAGAAGATGCACTTTCCAAAACATTAGTCTCGTTGCCGGCATGGGGGGTCACATCACCATCTCCGTTCTGAGGCGGTGATTCGCCATCTCCAGGGGGTGGAGGAGGCGAACCATTTTCACCATCGGGCGGAGGAGGACGATCTCCGTTGTTTTGCTCATTCGGTGGAGTTTCCATGTTGGAAGCATTCTCATCAGGGGTTGGGGTGGGTGGTGGGCTAAAGGTAGAAGTATCTACACCAGTCAAGAGATTCCCATCGGCATCCTTGATTTCGTACTGCAAATAAATTGGGTCTGTGGTAGAGCAATCTCGCAAGATGAAGTCGCGTACGTACAATCCTCCTGAAGATCTTTGATCATCTCCAGCACCCAAGCACAGATTGCTCCCACCGCCAACTTGCAGATAGTCGTCTGCAGTGAGAGTAAAGGTTTGCTCATCGGATTGGTCACAGGCTGACAATACAACGGTGCTACTCTCTGTAAGGGATGCAGCAGCTAGACATGCTCGAGTCGCATCATCGCTGCACCAACCAGTCTTGTAGTTGTAAGGGCTCAGTGTCTTGGTGGTGGGATCATACTCCCACTGCGTGTCAGTACCAACTTCCTTGCAGGGATGGACCTGCAACAGATCACAACCAAAGGAGTCTTCGAATCCAGTGATGTCTGGGCAGAATCCCCATCCATTGGCTTCATCCAAGTTGGAGAGGAAGGCAACCGATGGGGCCCAATCCCAGGCATTGATGGCGTGACCCTTTGTGGCCAAGGAGGTCAAAGAGATGGAAAAGATTAGGGTTGTAGCTGAAAGTTTCATTGTGAGATTGTTTTCTATGTTGCTTGTAACTTTGTGAGAAGAACTGCCTTGCCTGATGGAGAATCTTTTGAATCAAATTTAGCAATGCTGCAGCGATCTTTCGAACTCCTCCTTACTCAGCCACAACATTCTTTTGATCTTGCCTAATTCAAGCTTACTAGGAGAATTTATTAGACGACGACTTTTGATCTGCCTAATTCCAATTGCAGGGGGATGCAGTAATTATCAGATACAATAATTCAAGGTATACCCCAGCCCTGAAGTGCAAGATCTTTCAGAAGTAATCTGAATTTTCAGCCTTTTCCTCATGGTTGGGTTGGCAGAGAAAGGGCCCGAAATCAGGATTTTAAGAACCCAATTAAATTGATCAATTCCAATCCAAAATATAACATCGAAACCAAAATATGAAACCGAAACCTAAATATAAAACCGAAACCAAATAACTATAGCAAATAACTAGAAAAATCACCGAAACCGAAATATCAAATCGAAACCGAAATATGAAATCGAAACTCAAATATGAAATCGAAACCCAAATAAAAAGCAGAATTATATGTAAATCCCGATTTTGGGCCCTTTCAGATAAGCATGCTTCATCTTTCCACAGAGCGAAAAATACCGTTTGACACTTTGGAATAGGTGCTCCAAGCTTCACGCAAAGCCACCCACTCCTCTAGCTAGTGGTACCATGCTCTACTGCACAGATAGATTGAATGTTGAGACTGAGTCAAAGACTGTCTTTGTGAGAGGTCGTAGGTGCATGATGCCAAGGAGACCAGCAATTGGGAAGCTCTGGGCTGTGATCTTTTGGTAGCTCTTGGCAACGGCCTCTTTCCATTCATCCGTGTCGACGGTGACCAGAAGGTTGGAGTCTGCCAGATCCATAGAACTCACACGCATGGCCTTTAACATACGGCCGATGATCTCGGGTCCGTTTGCTGGCATAATTCCCAAGCGATCCCCCGCGTCCCTGGTAGTGAATCTTATTGTGTCACATTCAACATTGCAGGTGCCGGCATGGAGCGGGGGATCGCTTGGAAACGGCACATGTACCGGTAACAAGTAGTGACAACAAGAAAACCTACTGGTACTACTACTAGCTAGCTACTCGAGTAGCTACCGTAGTCTTCATACGCATCATGAAAACAGTCACAACAGCAAAAGAGAAGTTGCATAGTTTGATAGCTGTGTGTTCGGGTCTGTTTTCTCGAGCCTGGCGGGACATGATGTTGGTACCAATGAAATCCCTTTTCGTCCGTTCGCTGTCTGGTACCCGTACCTTCAATAGCTCCTTCAATTCTCAAAGTCTGGCTAGAGCTGCGGTACCGGTACCCCGGTTCCGTAGCATGTAATGAATCGAATCAGTATATGTACCGGTACCGGTACCTGGTACCACCAGTAGTACCGATACCGGGAGGTACATGGTATGTACCGGTAACTGGTAACAGGACCACATGAAAACAAAAAAATGCATCCTGGGTTCCTTCCAGGTTTCAAGGCATGGGTTAGGTGGAAGCTGCAAAGGTGCAACAGCATCCACCTTTGTCCACCGCCGTCTCTTGAGCATCTATCTACCAGGAGCATGTACACGGACGAGGATGGATGCTGGTACCTGTTACAGCCGTAGTTGCAGTGCCTGCCTTCAATGCTTCAGCCAACGATCGAGCAGCTGCCTAAAACAGGTGTATGTGAAGAAGGTCAGGGTCACGACCTACTAGACTACAGTACCTGGTAGCTTCTACTGTGTGAGTAGGCAGCTGCCAGCAAGCAGCAAGAGACAGAGACATGGTGGTACATGTAGAAGAGAGAAAGAAGCATGCGACTGTGGACTGTGAAGACAGAGGGACAGAGCGGAGCTCAGAGCGGTCCTTTGGGAGCGTTGCCGGCACATGCAACCTGCAAGGTCCGGAAACCCCGATGATGTTTTGAAATTTTTCAAACAGTTTTAGTTTCTCATTTTAGTTTTAGTTTCTCATTTTTAGTTTCTCATTTGAGAAACTAACAGTTTAGTTTCTCATTTGATAAAATATTTCTCATTTCTGGCAGAAATACAACACATGTACTAGCATTTCATATATAGTTTCTCATTCAAAAGATAGTTTCTCATTTCAACCAAATGAGAAACTAACTTTCTCATTTCAGAACTTAGTTTCTCAATGAGAAACTACTTTCTCATTTGAGAACTGTCAAAAAAGGATTGCAGTCTGGTTCCGGACCTTGCTGAAACTGAGGTTCTTGGTTTAGTTATGATGTAAAAAGGCCTATGCAAACGTGCTCCTTCAAAGGTTCTATTTTTTTAATAGCGAGAGAGTTTCAGTATCGCGTTAATTCCTACAGTGGAGAAACGAAATTGACTTACATGTACTCGTAGTTGTTAATTAATATATATTATAATAGTTCTTGCCACCTGAGTTCAGAGTACGAAACAGAAACAGCCTTATTGTCCTTGCGTTTCAGTAATGATGTTAAATCCTAAGTGGGACAGAAATCGATAATATAATTATTGTAAAAATTTATACTGCAGTTATTATACAGCCACATTCACCACAGGGGCCATGCGCCCGGCCCGGGGCCCAGGGGCATGCGGGGACTTACCGATCCGTGCAGCAGGCTGCATGCAGCTGAAGTTTCTTTATTAACAAGATGTGATCTTGATTTAAGCACGAAACAGCTGCAAGGTCCAGAAACCCCAATGATGTTTTGAAATTTTTCAAACAGTTTTAGTTTCTCATTTTTAGTTTTAGTTTCTCATTTTTAGTTTCTCAATTTGAGAAACTAACAGTTTTTGTTTCTCATTTGATGAAATAGTTTCTCATTTCTGGCAGAAATCACAACACATGTACTAGCAGTTTCATATATATAGTTTCTCATTTCAAAAGATAGTTTCTCATTTCAACCAAATGAGAAATTAACTTTCTCATTTCAGAACTTAGTTTCTCAAATGAGAAACTACTTTCTCATTTGAGAAACTGTCAAAAAAGGATTGCAGTCTGGTTCCTGACCTTGCTGTACTACTGATGAGGAGGTACCGGTACTGTTAGCTTACTGTTACTGTTCGGGGCAATACAATCGACAGGAATGCCCTCTAATTCTCGTTCGCTGGTACAGTACGTGTACCTTCATGCCTCCTTGTAAGTCACACCAGAGCTGCAAAAGATACGGGACACGTTCCAACGATATCATACACGGTTGCCGCGTTGCCGCGCTAGCTACAAAACAAAGCACATCAATTCCTCAATTTCTCAGTTGTTCGCTCCATTTTCTTTGTCAACACATCCAGCTGCTTTCTCTCACAATCTTGTGTTCCTGAATTGCTGGAACTTTGACAGCCAACTGTAAGCAGTAAGTTAAGACAATGGGCGAGTTGTGCATTGATGCCGCTCAGGCAAGAGAACTGATGTTACCAGCTAGTCTGATCTTAACCCAATTTGCTATTTCTCTGCTTTGTTATCTTAGGAAACAGAGACATCTATCATTGATCCATTAATTTGTGAAGCCATGCAGGAACATGAACAAGGCACCAATCCTCTCAGGGAACTGCTGGACTCTGAGCCAACAGCTCTAGATGGTTTCTTGAGCTACGAATACGGCCTTTGCAGCCCTCGTCCTTTGGATCAACTCGAGGGTATCTATGCTTTGTGGGAGGAATGGGCCGAGCATTTGCCCTCCCTGTATCAAACAGGAGCCTACCGTGATTACTTTGACGGCCAACCAGTGCTGACCACTGAAAATCTCAACGACGCAGATCTTCTTCGTGCCAATCAAATCTTGGGCTTGGCGGCTCATGCGACTGTCCACTTTTCAAAGATGGCCAACCCCGGCGATCAACGCCACAAACGACAAAATCTTCAGCAGAAGAAGCTTGAAGGTGAATCTCCAGGAGCCTGGGTTTCGGCGCGACCTGCCAAAACCCAGCCTCACGGAATGCAAGGAACGCCCTCCAAGTGCCCATTTGCACCTCCCGCTGTCCACAAGAGTGATACTCACCGGCAGCAATGCTCCGATCCGACGGATAATGTCAAGGGCAAAAATGGATGCATCATCCCTGCTGCGATATTCCAGCCATGGAAAGAGGTGAATCTACGCTTGGGCCGTCCCAAGCCGACCTTCACTTACTATGACTACTTTACCTTGAATGTGGTTCACAAGAATGATGCTCCTAGAACCACCTGCTGGGAACCAGACGGGGACAGAGCTCCCCAACGAACCTACTCCAAGGTATCCTGTGATGTCCGAGTCTTTGGTGACTACACGGAAAACATTTTCGTCGTAGTAAACCACGATATGGAGTATCAGACCACACCCCTGATTGGCCTTTGCTGTGATGCTGTCGACTATGTCCTTGCCCGAAATGATGAGGGCTTGGCCAGTGTGTTGCTTCAAATGGGCGAGGTCGTCAAGAAAGTCACTTACGCGTTTCTACAAGCCATACCAAACGCAAACTCTGAACGCTTTGTGGACCCTGTGGGTTGGTCCAAGGTGAGTACAAAAGATAGGTCCAAGCTGTTGCTCTACTTCGAAACATCTTAATTAACATTGCTATGTCTGTTCCTTGAACTTAGTCGATCGGAATGCTGATCCCTCCCATTTTGGAGGGAGAGTTCAGCATGAGTGGATTGCAGTCCAGCTTTGTACATCTGATGGATGTCTTGCTAGGACGTTATTGTTACAATGGCGAAATCGGCGGCCTTGCCATGAACGAGCGCCCATGGCTCCCCTTTCTTCACCAAGAGTTCTTCCGTCGCCTTGGCATATGCTCGGTGCGAAAGTATGTTTGCCAAAGCCAATCGAGAGCACTCCGCAGCAGTTTTGATCGTTTGGTGCGATTGTTTGCATCTGAACAGGGCTTTCTTGGAGTGCATCGTATCAAGACGATGGGTTTCTTGGAGCTCGGCGTCAAAACCGGACGCACGGAGAGTAGTGGCCAGACGGCCCAAACTACTACCGATGTCGGCTGGCAAGCGAGAGTTTGGCGTAAGGTCAACGAAGATCTTTACCAAGGCATCGAGGAGCGAATGAACTTGCAAACGAATGTCTCTTCGAATGGCTTCACCGAGGCCTTCGTGCAAAACATCGAAGAGATTGGAGTGGTCCCTGGTAGTGAATCTTATCGTGTCACATTCAACATTGCAGGTGCCGGCATGACCTACAGAGCGGGGGATCGCTTGGAAATTATGCCAGCAAACGGACCCGAGATCATCGGCCGCATGTTAAAGGCAATGCGTGTGAGTTCTATGGATCTGGCAGACTCCAACCTTCTGGTCACAGTCGACACGGATGAATGGAAAGAGGCCGTCGCCAAGAGCTATGAAAAGATCACAGCCCAGAGCTTCCCAATTGCTGCTCTGCTTCGCATCATGCACCTACGACCTCTCACAAAGACAGTCTTTGACTCAGTCTGCGCAGCTGCAGGCATGTCTGGCCACAGTCTCGTCGAAAGAGAACTTCGACAGGGGAAGATCCATGATGTCCCCGAGCTCATTGAGCTACTCCGTGACATGCAGCCTGAAGGAGCCTTGTCAAGCGAGGCCATACATGAGCTACCAAGCAAGCTATGCTCGATTCTCCCTCCGCTTCGTCCCCGCCTCTACTCCATTGCCAACTCGCCTCCGCCAATGACTTCTCCATCGATCGTTTCCATTGTCATTTCGAGGCTCTGGTTCGAAGCGGATAGCCTCGCGTCCGGTCGGGGTAGCCTAGTCTTTGATGGCTGGTCGATGAACCCATCCGTGCAACTGCAACTCGATGACATGGACGACGATAGCGAGACGCTTGATATCAGTGAGACCAGTGATCATATGGATTCAAGTTTCGTCGGCATGCGCTCCCGCAGAAGCGGCAGGGCTAGCATGGTGGTCTGTGACACCAAAGGCAAGAACGATATGGATGGCAGCTTCGTGCGGTCCAATCATCTTCGGTCCAGCACGGTCCAGGACAATGGCCGAGGCAAGAGAGGTTCAACAGTTAGACACATGGGCGTCTGCACCTCCTTCCTTTTGAACCACTCCCTCTACCGATATGTCCCCATCAAGGCGATCGAAGACGAAAGCTTCCATTTGCCGCCCGGGGATGACAAGAATCCCTTGGTGCTGGTTGCGCTGGGATCCGGTGCTGCTCCAATGTTCGCTTTCCTCGAAGAACTCCTAGACAGGGGGAAAAATGACTGCCCCGGTCAAATCTACTTCTATTGGGGCCTGAGATATTCGAGGAATCTGTTTGGAGTGCCTTTGCTTGAGCGAGCTATGGAGGAACTCGGAGTCCAAGTTTTCATTTCCTTCTCAGGGGAGATGAAGGCCGCGAATACTGATGAGGGAAGGATTCGGATTGTTACGGGTAGAAAGGAAAGAATCACGACGGCCATGAAGAGGGGAACATCTGCCATAATGCTTGCCAGGTTGACGGTGCTCAAAGGCAACCTGTTCCTTTGCGGGCATCCCATGCTGGATACCTCGATGCGATCTGTCCTTGAGACGGTAGTGTGCACCACGCTTGGGTACTCGCCCAAGCAGAGCTCCGCCAAGTATGAGCTGATGATGGCGGAGCAACGCATCAGGACAGACTGCTTTTACTCTGGATCCGTACACGACCCGTCGCTTCCTGCAATTTCCTACGCGGAGGTTGCAAAGCACAATTCGATGGACGACCTTTGGTGGGTCTACAAGGTATGCTGCTGCTGCTGCTGGTTTTTGTTTTTGCGATTGTACCGGGTTCGGCAGAATCCTTGTCTAACAAAATCGTCGTTGAATACAGGACCATGTGTACGATGTTACTTCCTATTTGCGGCTGCATCCTGTAAGTACCAATGTTTCTGCTTTCTGTTTGAGCCCTTCCTCAGTCGACTAATGTGACTTTTACGTCTATAGGGTGGCACCAAGATCCTCTTTGATAAAGGTGGCCGCGATGCGACGGAAGATTTTGTGGTAGCTCATGGGCCTCACAATTTGCGAGTGGAATCAGCCATGATTCCCTACCGCATCGGGAATTTGCACACACCCCAAATCGAAGCATACGCTGATAAGAAGGCTTACGGGAACGTGGTAAAGTTTCTCCACAAGATTTGCGAGATTCGCAATGTTTTCTTCTTGGATGCAAACATTTTCCCTGGTCAGCAGGAAGCAAGTGGAATAGCCCATTCTGTGTCAATGCGCTTCAAGACTCACGAGAAGTTTATCACATCGACACTTCCCATGCTTGAACGGGCAGCCATCGAACTTTGCAGCAGTCTTGAAAAGGAGATCCCTTGC
Source organism: Seminavis robusta (assembly GCA_903772945.1). Classification (NCBI taxonomy): domain Eukaryota; phylum Bacillariophyta; class Bacillariophyceae; order Naviculales; family Naviculaceae; genus Seminavis; species Seminavis robusta. The sequence continues at coordinate 15,310 of CAICTM010001249.1, read as the reverse complement.
TCGAGGTTGATTCGCATGCGACGCACGATCCCGACAAGGCTCACTAAGCTTGCGACCAAGCAGCTGAAGCCACTTCTCACCAAGGGGTCCTCATCTGGCAATCTGTGCTACGTCGCCACGGAGCTGTGTAGAATTGAAATGGATTTCATGGACCAGTTTCACAAGATGGTTGTGGATTTCGTTTCGTCAATTGAAAACCAGTTGGAAATGGACTGCCATGACGAGCGCCCAGATGCACAGTTTGCGCATCTCCAAGCGGTATGTGATCACACAGCGCGATTGGTAGCTTCACGGTTGGCAGCTGCGAGCGCTGTTCCACCAGAGGAGAAGGCTGAAGTGGAGAATGTCAAGTCCGCCTTGATGGGAAAGGGCATGGTGTGGAAAGACTTGGTACCATATCTCGATGCATCGAGCCTTTGCCGCCTCGACCTGAACTTGGACGATTATGTGCTCAGGGCCGATGACAGCCAGAGCTGCGTATACTTTGTTCAATCGGGAATCGTTGGCATCGAGGGTGGCGGAGAATTGGGAGCGGGCGCAGTGTTTGGCGCCTTGTCAGAAGCGCTGGCGGCGACTTCGAACAAGTACTCTCTCGGAAACGGATTGATGATGAATTCAGTCAAAGTGATCAGCGAGACATGCCGCGTCTTGGTCCTTCCTGCGACGGAAGTTGCTGTGCTGAAGCGTCGAAAGGAGGAAGACCCGGCTCATTCTTCGGGAACATCCTCCGAGTTTTGGCAGCGACTGAAGCTGAGGATTCGAATGATCGGTGTCATGGGCACCATGCTGCGCACAACAGTTATTCGTCAAAGCAGCATCTCCTCCTTTTTGTCAGAAGATGCATGTCACAAGCTTGCTCGCAACTGCAAAGAAATTGCTGTGGACGCGGGCTGCACATTGCGAGATATTGGAGACAAGGCCGATGTGTGCTGGATTCTCATTGAGGGTTCTGTGGATATCGTCGAAGAGGACAAGGTGTTGTTTACCTACAACCGATACGGCCAGCTCTTCGGCGAGAAAGCATCCACGTCTTTGGCTGAAGAGCAGTTGATGAAGAAAGCAAACTTGGTGGCAGCCGAAAGAACTCGGCTGCTCCTTATCTCGGAAGATGCAATGACAGTCTGGTGTGGTCCTTTGCAGCATCAACGGATGGCCCTGGGATGGCTTCGTGAGCAGCTGTCATCGCATGAATTCTTCTCCAGGTACGTGCATTCTTTGCCCCTATGCGGCTCCATTGCCTCAAATTCTCATTGCCGTCGCGCCTCTCTTGTGCCCCTACTAGTAGAATCCCTGAGGCAAGCATGTATGCCTTGGAACGGGAGTTTCGCCAGGTCAAGGTCAGATCCGGCGAGACTCTTTTTGAACGAGGCGAGGCTGGCGACTCTTGTTACGTGGTTGTTTCGGGCCTTCTCCGTCTCAGCAGCCCAAGCATTAGAGACACAGACGTGAATGTACGCGACTTCGCGGGCGTCGATCAGCTGGCTGAGCGAACTTCCCGCGCGCCCTTGCGGTCTGCCAACTGCCTTTGTGTGAAGGAGGCAGTCTGCTGGACTCTGAATCGAAACACTCTAGAAAAGGTGCTTGGCCAAGGCCTAAAGAAATACGGCTTGGTCTCAGACGAGGCGGATTGGGAAACTGCAACCGAAGCGTCGGAGTCTGCAGAAAGCGATCTGAGCGGGCCCCACAATCTCAGTAGGCCCCAAAGCATCAACTCTCTCGTCGACGACAGGCCAGTATCATTATGGGGAAAAGCCCCCCAAAAGGCTGAAGTCTCCGTTTGATTTTGAACGGTATTTAGATTGGCTGAGCCACATGAGCTCGACAACCGAAATTGTTGGTACTCGTACCACTGGTTTACTATACATAAAGAGTGCATCCATTGAATACGTAATAGAATAGCAACCGGTAGCTAATGTTTTATCTATCTGGTTATGATTGACTTTTATGGCGTGCCTGCCCTGTCTGGCACTTTGAGACAAATTTCGCATGCATGCTGATTGTCATTTCAGCCGTCTGCTTGTCGCGATCTTAGAAACAACAACTTTGTTCCGTCTTGTTGTTCTTGTCGTCGTCCACAGGTCCCTGGCCCAATGGGAGCAGCGGACACACCGCGTTGCACCATGAAGCACCGGAAATTGGTCAAACGTTGTTCCACCGTTTGTTGCAAGGACTTCCTTGGGTCGTTCCCCGACCACAATCGTTCTGCCACGGCGGATGCTCTTGGCCAGACTCTGGCTGTAAAGTCTGTGGGATCGACCCGTTCTCCCCACATGCTGGCATGTCCTCCCATGACCAGGTCCTTTTGTGCTTTCGTACCATTGAAATCTAAGGGATCGCATTTGTAATAATCCTTCCACTTGTCCTGGAGATGATCAAGATACCAACAACCCGAAATGATGACGGGATAGTTTCGTTTGGTGGCATTGATAATGGTATCCTTGTCAAATCCTTTCCAAACGTCAATGATAGTCCCCGGTGGCAGGTCGACACCTTCGTTCAGCAATTCCTGCCAGGCAATCGGAGTCTTGCCATTGGACGCCACAATATCCGTGAGGATACTTTCAAAGTAATTGAGGAGTTCCTTTTCCGTCATGTGTCCATGCACCTTGGCCCATCGCTGTATGCTCTTACTTGCCTTCCAGCAATCCAATCGTACTTCGTCACCGCCAACATGCATAAAGGGATCTGGGAAGAGTGCAGCCACTTCCTTGTAGATATTCTCCACAAATTGGTAAACTTGTGGTTTGGTGGGATCTAGAGGTGCGGAAAAGGAGTACTTTTTATCGTCCCCACAACTGGACATGAGCTCGGGATGGGATCTCCCGACCGCTGCAGAATGGCCGGGGAGGTCGAATTCTGGGATGACACGGATGCCATGCAGCAAGGCTGCGTCCAGAACCTGTTGGACATCATCATGGGAATAAACATTATGTTTGGGATCGTATGCTCCCTTTTCTGATATCTCGGGATAGGTAGTGGATTGAAAAGGCCAGGACTGATCATCTGTCATGTGCCAATGCAAGACATTCAGTTTGTTCATGGACATCACATCCAGATTACTCAGGATCAAATCGAGGGGTAAATAATGCCGTGCCGTATCAATCATGAGTCCTCGGTAGGAAAAGGTTGGTTTGTCGGCTACAAACAGAGGCGTGTTGCGAATGACAAACACGGCCTTGCCGTCGCTGCTGGATCCTACAGGATCGGTACTGGAAGAAGAAGAAGTATCCATCCAACCGAAAGCGACCAACTGAGCCAAGGATTCCAAGGCACGTACCATTCCAAAGACAGTGCGAGATTGGACCAGCACACGATGTTGGTCCCCCGTATTACAATCAATCTGAATCTGGTAGGATTCGTCGACATTAGCGGGAACGTGGTGATAGGTCGCATTATTAGCAGTATCTCGTACCACCAACTTGATGGACTTGATTGGCTTCAATTCTTGCTTGTGGGGATTCACGGGGTATTCTTCGGCATAATCGGGTAACTGCTGCAAGTACTCCAGGAACCTTTTCTTGGCTGCTTCCAGAATGGGATGGTCATCATCATGATCAGTACTACCGGTGGTACTGGTAGTGCCTACTACTAGAGGATGTCGAAGCGTTGAAAACAGAGAAGGATGTCCGAGGACAGTGCAAAGTAGCCTTGCTTGAGGATCGTAGCGTTCTTGCTTGGCAGCAGGAAACAGCCGAGGAAGAGAAGCCTGAATGGTCGTGGCCAGCAATAGCAAGAGGTGGAGGGCTACCAGTAGTAGCCGACTGGGTATCCTCATTGGGGTCTTCATCGTCTTTCGTCTTGGTTGTGTCAAACCAAAAACCGAGGAACCAAGACAAAGATCTTCTCGATTAAGATCTTGCGGCCGTTAACCCCAGCCTTCATCAGTCTTTCTACCTTTAACGCTACACTCAAGAAGTTTCTCGAATATTCGACAGAGAACAAAGAATAACACTGAAAAAGGCATCGCAAGCAAGCCGCTCTGGTAGGAGCGGCACTGATCAAGCAGTTGCCCACCCGCCCAGGGAATTGCATCTCAAATCAAAAGCCGCCACAGCAGCGCTACTACAACCAGAGCAACGTTGCGAAGGCATCAACCAACAACAACAAACAACAACAACAAACCCAAAGCAAGCATCTTTAGTCGGTGAGTGTAGATCGATCGAGTATTTTAGCTAGAGATTCGGTTTTTCGGTTGAGCATTGAGCATGTGCTGGTCGTTATTACTGTTGGTCTGCATTACTGTTGGTCTGCTTTGGAGGATCAAGAAATCCATCAGCAGTCCGCTGTCGATGTTGATCTCCACAGTCGCTAGCTAGGCTTCAAGGAGAGGCCATTGTTGGGCCAACAAGGTCCACCATCCTATTATGCTTGAATGTACAAGCGTTCTTTCTTCATCGTCGAGGCTCCCTGTCTGTCGGACTTTTTCCTGAAACATTCCTTCGCAGCCCTGTTTGCTCATGAGGGTTAGGGGAGCTGGCTGGCGCAAGCCCTCTTTTGACGACAGCAGCAAAAGATGGCACTGGACCGCCATTCCGGTTCTTTTGGGCGGCTCCATGCCAAAGACCGACGCTTTCCATTTCGTTCACAGACATACACTGCCTGGGACTGCACGCAGTTCTAACACTTGCTTTGTTGTTACCTCTCTTGCGCGCTGTGACGAGTAGGTTGGTTGCTTGTTAACTACATAGTTCATCACTACCGACAACAAACAAACAACAACCATGGAACACACCTTTGCCAATCAACCCTCGACTCGGGTTTTCAGCGGACCTGGTGCTACAACGAGTCCCCTTGCTCTCGCTCTCTCCGCGGCTCAACAACCCTCGGCTGCTTCGCTGCCTCCTCGTTCCCTTGGAGTTGCTGCCGCCGCAGGACTACCGCACTACTCTTCGCCTGGGTTGGGATCGATGCCAACCGCCCTACAACAAGCCTTGGCTGGTGCGTCCGCAGGGTCTTATGCCGCGTCGGCAAGTGTTGGTGCCGACTTTAGAGCATCCTTGGATGCTGCGCTGGGATCACGGCCTCGTTATACTCTGGCCGAAACTCGTCGTGCCCGCGAACGACGCCATCGCAGACACGCTCCTCCTGTAGCTGCCGCCCAAGCACCGTCGGCAGCGGCATCGGCGTCGGTCCTGGAATCTCCGGAAATGGAAGCGGCTCCTCCAAGACGGTCCACTCGCGTCAGTCGAAAGCGAGCACCTGTTGCTGCTGCGGCTGCCAAGCCGTCGGAAGATGTCAAGGAACCGGCAACCAAGAAGCGACGCGGCAACCTGAAGAAGCCTCCTCCGGCTGCCAAAAAGGATGATTCGGAGGACGACAACAAACCAGAAGGAGAAGAAGGCAGTCCCAGCTGCTGTATTTGCATGGATACACCAGAAGCAGCAGATTTGGCAAATATTAATGGCTGCGACCATCTCTATTGCTTTGATTGCATTGAAAAGTGGGCCGAAAGAGAAAACACCTGCCCGCAGTGTAAAGTTCGCTTTACCAAGATTGATCGCGTCAACAAAGCTCGCAGGAGAGGCGCACCAACCAAGAACACCAAGCGTGTCAAACAAAAGGACCAGCGCTCCGATCTCGCCCCCGGAGCTGCCTTGGAAGGACTTTTGGCCAGCTTTGCATCGAGTGCCAATTTCCCACCCCACAGGGTTGCCCGTCTCATCTTTTCCGGGATGGGAGGAAATCCTTTCATGCTCCCAGGATCGGCCAGCCTCCGCAGAGGGCCCAATGGAGCTTCTGCCGCGGAGAGAGCGAGCCGCCTTGATGACTCGCTAATGTCATCTGACACGGACGATGAAGATGAGGACAGCAGCAGTTTCTTGCCGGCGGGAGGAGCATCGATTCACGAGTTGTTCCGTCAGCTTGGAGCTCCCTTTGGGGCTCATCGCCACCCTGCTGGTATTGTGGTGGGAAGTGCTCCCCATGGACTCCGCATGGGGACAATGCCAGTTTTTGAATCACCTGCCGCTGTTGCACGCTCGTATGCTTCCAACGTGGGCGACCGCACAGCTGGACGCGCTACAAATCCTCTGGAAATCGATGACGACAGCGACGACGAAGACGATATTGAAGTTGTGCAAGTCACTCGCCCCCTTTAAATCTGGCCGTAAGACTGGCAGGTATTATCTGCGATTTGGCATCACGGGAAGCACCCTGCGAGCTTTCGAGGAAGCGGCAAACTTGGGGCCCTCTACTGTCGGAAGCCTTGGCAGCATGATAGAATAGTGAGGCTCTTTTTTCTAATAATTGGTACTTATTTCATATGGGCGCAGCACTTTGCTGGCCATGGCTGTCACCTGCGACGTGAGTGTGGGTGAGCCATATGCAATTATTTCGAGGTGGGAAGCTCATACGACTTTGGGCTACTACGGTAGGGTTTCTACGGAATTCCTCACGTTGATTGAATCTCAGCGGTGCTCCGTTACCCGTTCCAGTACCGGTGCAGTACTAGTACCGGTTCCTACCGGAGCTGTGACATGTGAGATATCATATATGTACCGCACGATGCAGCAATGGGTGACTGATTACCTGGTACTTTGGGCTGGAATCGTCAATCGCAATGACTGTTGGATCGATCTTCAGGACATGGCTACGCCGCAGAAATACCCAATTTCAAGAACCAAAAGCTTAGTCTGTATCCCCTAGCTAGCCGCATCCATACTTTTTGCAGCCTCCATCCAGCAAAGATGCGTCTGTCTCTGAGCTTTCGTAGCGTTGGCACTCTTGTCTGGGAGCTTGCTGTTGACAATCTTCCTGTTTGAGTTCTACAAGCAATACAGCAGCAATGACAACAAACCAAGCTGGTTGACAACCACAACAACTTTCATAACAGCCAACCACCGCCATCATAGAGACACCCACCTAAGGCATATCCTTAAAAGCGCGAATGCGGAACACCGCCTGGCCCAAAACGGCTTCATTCAACTTAGAAGTCAAATTGATGGACCTGCCCATGAATCAGGCCTTGGGATTTGCTTCGACATGAACGGAGACGGAAGTATCATTGCGGTTGGAAGCAGCACGTTCCATGTGGTCATCGAATTCAGTGGAACCGATTGGGTTCAGAGAGGCAATGCTATCTCATGTCCGCTGGACCAAAATGGCATGGCTGCAAGCGCAGTGGCGATTTCGTCGAATAGACGCTTTCTAGTCACGGCCTGCGCAGCTGACGATACGGCCGGGTTGGACGCTGGCATTGTTGGCGTCTGGGAATACATCAATAATGGCTGGAGTAACCGCCAGGTGTTTAGTGGCGAATCTCCTGGCGATCGTTTTGGACAAAGTGTTGCTATATCTTACAATGGAGTTCTACTGGTGGTTGGAGCTCCATACCGGTACGCCTAAAACACGCTCAGAGAAGTGTATGTCTATGGGTACAACTTCTGGCCCAATATGACGAACCAGTATGCCCCGATTCAAAATCTGAGTGAAAATTTGCTTCGAGATAGCACCGGGAATGAGACGGAAGTAAGTGACATCGAAGGTTTTGGGTGGTCTGTGGCCCTCTCCAACGAGTGGCAGCGATTGATTGTGGGGGCCCCTGGTGATGATTCTAGCGTTGCCTTCAACATTGGGCAAGCGTTTGTGTTCGAATTTCTTCCAGTTCCGATCCGTGCATATCTTGCCACCAGCAGGCCATTGGAGGCAGAGGGACTCAGCGACCTATTTGGGTACGCAGTGGCTACCAATGGCGACGGCTCAATCTATGCCATCGGAGGTCCTGCCAACACTGGAAGATTCTCCATCTATAGTGGCCATGTGAGAGTGTTTAGGAGAGGCGGTGAAGATGAGACATTGGTAAAAATGGGGAGGTAGGTCACAATGCATTTGTGCAGTGGTTGCTTCAGATACGATGCCTCAATGATGGATGTTTTCGGTGCATGTATCACAAGTGACATTGATGGACCGGAATGAGGTTCCTTTTTTGGAGGCTCCGTTGCCCTTTCGATCGATGGGTTGACAATGGTTGTTGGTGCCTTTTCATCAAACCTGGTTCCTAATCTTCCTTTTCCGCTAAATGCGGGTGGCCTTGCAAAGATGTATCGTTTCGATGGAAATGATTGGCAATCGGTGGAATTCAACCGATCCAGAGGAGATGAACTGGGCGGCTTCCCCGAATTCATTAGATTTGGACTTGATGTGGAAATCTCCCATTCTGGCGACCGATTTGTTGTTGGCTCTCCTGTGAACAATCAAAGTGACACGATATTTGGTGTTGCACGAAGGACGGACCATTAGCTAGATTAAGCAGCACACTGCCACTTCTTTCTCTCTAGCATGTTGTTTACCGCATCCTGGAGTTCCTGTAGAGAGGTCCAACGACATTTGGTGGGTCTGTCAACATCTACTCGAGGACGTCTTACCCCACGTTCTCTCATATTGTGAATCCGCTGCCTCCAGTTACTCAAGTTGGTCGTTCCTCCACTGCTGGTGCAATGTCATCATTCTTTGGTGCTATCTGGAAGCAAGTCCAGGGCGAGTCGAATGCTGCATGGGATTTCATGACTGCCATCTTTGGATATGACAGTGAGATTGGGGTGCCCTGAGTGAGTCGACCAGCTCAGCCACTGTACCTCGAAAGCTTCAAAGTGCCATGTTGAATACATGTACCGGTACAGGCAGGTCACGTTGTTTTGACGTTCATTTCATGATGCATGTGATAAGATTACCTGGGTTTATGATTCGATTCGATTTTCATTCAATTCAATATCAAAGAAGTGATCATCTCAGTCTTGAGGTGCAGCATTTCCTTCTCGGTGCTGCCTGCCGATGCACTCTCTTTGCACAGCTCGGGCTTGCCTCCCTCGTCTGGCCGTTTGACTGGTCGCGAAAATTTGGCAGAGGGCATTGCAGCTCTCGTCCGGAACGAAGAATACTGAAGCACTGCTCTTCATCGAGGAAAAGGTGCCCAGCAACGGAAACAACCCTCCACAAGTGCGAATACTAGTGTAATTCGATCAAAACAATCTCTACAGCAGATAGGGCTCCATGGTGTTCTTGTCGTATCAGCCAAAGGCACAGCAGCCATTTATCTGGTACTTCTCTGGAAACATTGTTGATGCCTAGCTCGCTGGGAGGGATCCTGAAAATGTGCATCTTTCTCCCTTCCCTCATATTGGAAGAATGCAGTCTCCTTGTTTCCCCTCGTCCTCGTGAAACGAAGCTCAATTTCAAAAAGCAAGAATATGAGACCCGGTACAGATAGTGGTGCCTGCCTGTAGCCTTTGACCTGTACACAAAGTAGAGGGCGGACTGACTCACTCCAGAAGGCGTCAATGGTCCCACAACCCACAACTCAAATCATAGAATTGACGGGTACGGCGCTGGATAAAACTCGTGCATTGCAAGGGCCACCGGTCCGTACCACGGTCTAGCTAATACATACGGTGGTTCCAGCCACGATTACTTGTACGGTAATCAAAAGAACCATTCAATGGCTCATTACGGCCGTCCCCAAGATGCCAACAGAACACACTGCACTGCCTCCACCATCCACCATTCCCAACTCCCAACCAATATCCACACAAGAAGCATTCACAGCGTCCGGACAGCACGAAAGCACCATCGTGGCCAGGAGGCCCAAAGCGTTTCACACTGCACAATACCTAGAGCTAGCGGGGTGCTTGTCGATGGTTCAGCTTGCCCAAACTCTCCTGACTTGACACCATTCGGGAGTGATTTAGTTAGAGCAACCACGACTCGTCACTGGCCCAAGGCAGAAGGCACACCGCACAAGGAAAAGCCCAAGCTTCTCGGTTCTCGGCATTTGGCATTATGAGTACTAGCTAGTACTGGACCGTACCTGCTTTGTATTACTGTAATAATTGGGCTTTTTAAAAGCCAATCCAGGAAAAGATTACATCATGGAGACCTTATTTGAGTACTCGTACTGTGTAGGACTACAGTCTACAGTTACCCTTACAAACCAAACAGACACTCAGAGCACCTTTCGTAGTTACTGAGACTTTACTGAGTGGTTTAATCTAGTACTGGAGCAGTAAGTACGTAAGCACTGCTCAGAGCCCAGTTATTAGTTGTTGGCTTCGCCTGACCACCCACAGAACCGACCGTAAGTAATGTTGACACGCAGCCACCATGGCGTCTGAGTGGCTTTGGCAGTCGCCATACGGTAGGATCCAAGTTCTTGATGCTGAACAGGATTAGAGGCAAAATGCAAAAGGGGCAGGTGAGGATGCCATCTGGACCATTCAATCCTGGAGCCACTGCGAGGCTACCACCAGTAGTACTAATCAGATGGAGGGTTTTTAATCGATTGATGACCCGCCCAGCCATCCAACCCAATGCAATACTGATGAGAGCATGACTTGTGAGCTAGAGCTAGCAGGTAGATAACAAACTGGCCTGAACAATCGAATGATTTTCAACTGTTTCCCAACCAGCCCAACCAGATATCTACATAGAAAGCGATATCGGTATACGTATTGGGCCAGGTTGAATCAATACTGGGTAGCTGCTGTTATAAGGGAAATTGAAGCCCAATACTTACGGTGCTAGGCAATACTTACGTCTCCTGGCATAAGAAAGGTCTTTGTGACCATCAATGCCTGAATAATTGGCATAGTTCGGGGATTTACTTAGAGCTGCAATATGGTACGTAAACAGACTGTCATCCCTACCAATAATCTATAATCTATCGGGAGCACGACTAATAGAAATGCGGTGGGAAGACTGGCAAGACAAGAGTTTGCTTTCCTGCTTTCTGTTTGGGCCTCTCACTCTTTTGAAAGCACGGTCTTTGCCCACGGTGTACTCCAAGTAGCGCCAAAAATTTTCCTCACAACTGAAACAGTGAAGTCCGGTTTCGCTTGTTACACCACCAGCACAAAACGATCGCGTTGGTCCTGATTGTATCGTCAAGCTTATCAAAAGAAAGACCATTCCAAAGCCCACCGTAACAACCAAAGAGACAACCAAGATGCCGGTAGCGCTAATTCTGGATATTTCCAACTCTTACGATGATGATGATGAAGCAGAGATGATGCTGATGATGGCTCCTCCAACGACGCTTCCGAAGGATGATCTCCCCGGTGCTCAAATGGTTCCATGTGCTGTTGTTAACCACAAAGAAATCACAAAGACTTCCTCTGTTTCGGTCGACGATGGTTATACTGACGATGATAATAGTGAGTACGACGATTGGAGTTATGATTCAGGCGCTGACAATGATGGCATGCTACTGGATGAAAATGACACCCACGCCACGCCTGCAGTCTACGCGCAGCAGCAGCCTCCCACTGCCACTGCCTATGAAATATTGACCAATCCATCGGTGGAAATTCACGACATTCTCGCTGTTATGCGGGCACTACCCATGGATCCCCACCTCCAATGCCTCGCCTTGGAGAAATTATGGGTGCTTTGCTATGAAGATGCCGATGCGGAAGAATTGGTCCATCTGCAAGGGATTCAACTGGTACTGGAGGCCATGTCTCGATTTCCTCGCTACGAACGATTGCAGCAATGCGCCTGCGAAACGCTTCAAAATGTTGCTGCCCTTGAACCACTTCCGGGCGGAACGGTCCAACAAGAAATTTGTCAACGGGGCGGTGTCGGGCTCATGGTACAAGCCATGCGGCATCATGCCAGTTTGCAACTCTGTGTTTGCACGACATTGATCAGCTTGGCAATGGACCAGCCCGAAAATCATGCCATTATCCGCGAAGAGGGAGCTGTGGATGCCATGGTTCAAGCACTCCAACATCCAAACGCTGCATGGGGTGCGCGGCAAGCATTGGAGGCTCTGGGGGTAGATGGGACTCATCCTGCAGATACCATGAGATAATGTCATTATATAGTGCATGTATTATTATATATTTGAAGGCTCCGGGAGAGTGCCATTTTTGTGAGGTAAATAGCATTTTGTAGCTTGCAGACTGCTTGTGGTATGACCTTCTGGGAACTAATGCGATAACTGGGCCCACTGAAATGTACTGCATGGTTTTGGATGCCAGGCCTCTATTCTGAAGGGAGATGGATTACGACTTCTCGGCAAGTTTCTCTGGCAGCAGAGAAACATTTACAGCTGTTATCAGTATCATCAATTCAAGGTTTGTGTGGCTCGCATTGCCCAGAGACTAAAAACTTCTTGCTCCAAAATAATCATGGGATGTGCAGTGCTTGTGGAGAAGAAGACAAAAAAAGAATTACTCAGAACTGCATTACAATGCTTGACTCAATCTACTTTTTCTACATTTTATCTGGCTGGTCTTGTCCTACACACTGTACCCTAAGGCATCTATCCGTCCCTTTTTAGTCCATTCTTGCTTGCCAACCTTAGCATCCATTCAACATCCATGAAGAAAAAATCCTTCTTTCTTTCAATCCTTCATCCCTTCCATTTCCCTACCGTCAATCTCCTCTTCTCTTTTCCGCAAGTCTATTTTCATTTTAATTATTTTTCATCGCCCCACTTGGCCTCTTTCGGCTTCTTGTCGCATGATATCGTGTGACTTGCGTAGCAATGTTCGATAATCTTGTTCTGTTATGCCCATGCTTTACAATTAGCCATTGCATTGTTGAAAATTTAGGTGTCATTGCGAGCTCCCATGAGTGAGAATCTCGGGAAAAGACACTCCATCGTTCTTCAATGGCTTCAATCTGATCGAGAAACGCCAATGTCACCAGTGGATCAAAGGTATCATATATATTTGGCTCCAAATTCAATCAAATTTTGACGATCTCGAAAGACTCGTTCATATTCTTCTTTCACAACGTGATTCAGTGTGGCCTCCTCAAATAGTTGGCTCGTAATTAAATTTGTTCTGCCGCAGTCACGGCTGACATGGCAGTCACGGCAGTCATGGCAGTCACGGCAGTCATGGCCGACATGGAGGGCTATGGTTTGTTGGCGTTAGCTTCGGCTTCAGCCATGAGTTTGGTGTGATCAACATCCGGTGGTGGAAGGGTTGGAGGTGTATTGTCGGCCATTGCCCGCATACAGGCAGATTGCAATCGCATCATGGCACCAAATTGTGTCACAGATTGTCCGTGTACATTCAAATGCGCTTGGGTCAATTTGGCGTATTCCTTGGTATTCCTTGGTTTGAAAGTCTCCACTCATGTGTAAACGGGTCACGAGAGTTTCCCATTGAGCGATGGCGCGATCCAATCCATTGGCCACAACACGGAGTCGTTCAGGATCGGAAGTTTGTCCCATTGAAGCACGTCAGTTCGGTTGCAAAATCCGGAGCCTCTTCTAGCATGCCGCCCATGGGAGCATCCAATGTTGTTCCCTCAACACTACGAAACGGACAAAAGGGTCTAATCGTTGTCAGGGCCATGGATAAAACACCCCATGGTCGTCTTGGGGCATGGCAATGATGGTCCCTGGTGGCAGTGAGGAGAGGATGCTGTGGGAAGGCCTGACTGGATGGAACCAAAAGAGCAGCAACCACCACGAGTAAGATCAGGAACTTTGAGAGATGGGATGGGACCAGTAATGATGGATTCGAGAGATGGGACCAGTAATGGTTAGTCGCGGTGATGCATATTGTTTCCAAGGGTGTATGCATTGTTGAAATTCGAGAAAGCTTTGCTTTTGAGAAGCAAGATCTTTTGTGACCGTCAAGGATCCAGCGGGGGGTTGAGCAACTGAGCGCCCTGTTATGGCATACAGAAGACAGCAAGACGTGCACCTCCCACCTGGGCGAGTTTTGTTTGCAAGTGAAGACCATGGCCACTGACACAACAACGCAACAACGCCACACCTTGCATCGGCAGCGACGGCTTGTACACGGCTCCTCCTTTCTCTCTGATGATCAGGTAGACAGCATCGCCACAGCAACAAACGAAGAGGTTCATTCTACAGTAACTCAATTGATAAAGTACCAGTATAGTAAAGTATCAGCAATGGCCTCATCGAAAGCCGCGGGGTTGACAACTCGCAAACTGTACCAGACCTATCCAACTCTGCGACGAGAGGTCAACAAGGTCCAACAAGAGATCTTTGGCTATTTTCCCAACCTGGGTGTTCGAACGGGCCATCAGAAAACAAAAAAGTCACTCCAAGGGGTCTACCTGAACCGATATTACGATGAACCTATTGACAAATACGCAAGAAAGGTGAGTGTGCTACATGTACAAGAAATTGAAGTGTTGTAGCGAGGCTGTTGGAGATAAATGCCTGCTGCCTAAGCGTTTGCAGTTTGCTAATAAGTCAACCATTGTTTTCTGTTTTGTCATTATAAAACAGGCCCACCCAGAGGGATTCATGACAGAGTTACAAGAGAGAAGACATGTCAAACGAGAGTTCATGAGAAGAAAGGGCAAAGGACCACCCAAAAAGGGATCTGGAAAGAGATCCAAGAAATAGAAAGTTACAATGTAGTCCTGATCAAGATGAGAGGGAGTGAAATGTTGTAATTAATCTGTCTGCCTGTCATCAACACCCGGAGCCTTCTACTAGCCAGCTATTATAGCTACGGTAGCCATATGGTATGATCCTGTTTTTCTTGTATGTTATCGGGCACGATGTGCATGTATGTATAGTCTGCCTTCTCCTTCCTGGCCGCATGGACTTGGGAAGCACAACAGATGACATCTTTTGTCAGGGCACCCCGTCATTGGAACACACTGTATGTAGTTGGATCCCTGACACGCGGGACTCGACTCAGTCTTTACCGTACGTTCATTCGCTAAATATAAAATCTACAAAGTACGAACCCACTTGCCCATTTTTTGGACAGTTGCCGTCTCGTCACGAATCTCGCAAGAGCAAACGAGGCAATGCTTGCAATTGGGGCAAAGGAAGAAGAAGCTGCAATCAGAGATCACTTCCGTCACAAGAATCAAATCTGAACAACTACACTTACTTTCAAGACAATCTGCAGTATCAAGTACTTGCGTGAGTGCTTGTCAAGGAAGACAACGACTATCGAAGCCAAGCTGCTTTCATTCCAATAAATTGGTGAAGAGAAGAGAATCGAATCGCCACATCGCCACAGTCAGCACAGACAACCAACCGTTCACGACAAGATGGCGCCACGAATAGCAGATGAGCCTAGCCGCAGTCTCTCTCATGCCGCTGCTGTGGCAGCCCAAGTCGAAGCCGCTCGCAGCAACACTTCACCACCACCCGCGACACCGCCTCCCATGATGAAACCAGAGCGCCAAGAATCGGCGCTCCGACGCTTAGGGCGACGTTTGCGTCGACGATCTCTGAGTGCCCCCCCGTCATTGAGTCGTGGTCGGTCATCATTGTTGGAAGAGCATTTTTGTGTGGAAAAGGAAGAAAACACCAACAAGGTCGTGGCAGTGTTGCCAGGTGTCCCCAAACACCCCGAAAATTGGA